>JAVSBV010183033.1:0-13112 GCA_033117975.1 Parotocinclus spilosoma | reverse complement strand
AGAGAGAGAGAGAGAGAGAGAGAGAGAGAGAGAGAGAGAGAGAGAGAGAGAGAGAAAGAGAGAGAGACAGAGAGAGAGACAGAGAGAGAGAGAGAGAGAGAGAGAGAGAGAGAGAGAGAGAGAGAGATAGAGAGACAGACAGAGAAAGAAGGAAAGAGAGAGATAGAGAGAGACAGAGAGAGAGAGAGAAAGGAGGAGAGAGAGAGATAGAGAGAGACTGACAGAGAAAGAAGGAAAGAGAGAGAGAGAGAGACAGAGATAGAAAGGAGGAGAGAGAGAGATAGAGAGAGAGAGACTGACAGAGAAAGAAGGAAAGAGAGAGAGAGGGAGAGAGAGAGAGAGAGAGAGAGAGAGAGATAGAGAGATAGAGACAGACAGAAACAGAAGGAAAGAGAAAGAGACACAGAGTTTTCAGCATGTATTTCACTATAAGGAAACCATATGCAGTGCTTTTTTATGCATTTAATAATAGAATAATTATTAGTTTGCTTCTTTACAATATAAGGATGTGACAAAAGATCAGATTAACTGATCTATTTCTTGATTTTCTCAAGAAGATGCAGCATTTCAGAATCTCCAAAGAACTGTTTGATAACCACATCACTGAATTTAAATCCATGGTGTTTTTACATGCTCTGCCAGATCATGTATAAAAATAAAATGTCACATTCAACGGAGAAGGTTAAAGTCGTGCACATGCGCAGGCTAAGAAAACCGACTGAAATTGGGTACCTGGTAAATACCGTATATGCTGTGAGTAATCTGATTACTGACGTAAAAACACTTGGAAAAGTGGGATTTACTTTATAAAACATCCTTTCTTACTATTTTTGATGGGCTTTTTTTCATATGTAGACGTGTGCTGGAGCCTGGAGCCTGATGTCTGGTGCATTGGACTGGAGATCATACGGTGCTCTTTCAGGCAGTAATGGTGGTAAGAGAACAAAGAGCATGTGTAATGGTGACTAGAAACAAAAAAAGAGCTTACACGCTTCCTTTTAATAAACTCTAAGGAAATAAACCAACAAACTAGGGCTGAGGTTTTTTGAAGACTTCCAAAACTCAACTCAATATTCATTTCAGTACAAAACCTGTTTAATCTTCTCCCATCTTAAGAAGAGCTCTTCTCTCCTGGAAGTCTTTCTGAACAACAAGCAGGCTGTTTAACATCTTATATCGCTCTTTCACTCAGCGTGTTTGATATAAATCCCATCGAACGCTTGTTTACTCGTGCTTCTGAATCTGCACCCTATTTTCCTGACTCATGAGTTTTAGTTCGCTTTCATGTGCAGCTTGCTTTCCAACTTTAATCAATTCACTTTCTCACTAGGACCTGTACGCTGTCAGGGTCTCTGCAGCTCCTTACACACTTCTCCTGATTTTACTCTTTATCCTCACTCTCTCATACATATGGAACTTTTAGTATTTATACTCCTGAGTTTGCTTTCGCTCTTAGCTGCTAGCTGCTAGCTGCTAGCGACAGCTGTACCCGTTTGGTACCCAGCACCCATCCTGGAAACTGGGCACCACTAATCCATAAACAACCTCAGTTTGACGTCTGGCTGCCCTGTCTGACAAAAGAAAGGTTGTGTGAGTGTCCATTTAGGTTCTGCTGGAACAATGGCACCCATTGGGTGCATTCTGGTCCTTCATGTTCATCCAACTGGTTGGCAGCCAAGAGTCTACAGCGATCTTCCCTCTTCACTGGACAGGTCATGTACATGTACGGGACTGCGGTGGCCTAGTGGTTAAGGTACGGGACTATGGACCAGAAGGCCCAGGGCTCACACATGGGTCCCTGAGCAAGGCCCCTAACCCACCATTGCTTGGATTGTAAGACGCTGTGGATAAGGGCGTCTGCTAAATGACATAAATGTAAAATGTAAGAAAAGAAAACAATACCTGTGGAACGGTGGTAGCCTAGCGTTTAAGGTACTGGACTCTGGACCTGATGCCAAGCTGCGGTAGTTGGGTCCTCAAGCACCTCAAGGCCCTTAACCCACAATTGTTTTAAGTCGCTGTGGATAAGGGCATCTGCTAAATGACATAAATGTAAAATGTAAGAAAAGAAAACAGCCTAGTGGTTAAGGTACTGGACTCTAAGGGCATCTGCCAAATGCCGTAAATGTAAACGTACATAGCAGGGGTTTGTACATGAGACTGTGGAATTTTACCGATAATCAAAATAACAACAAATAAAGAATACAAACATCTAATGTATCTAATATTAGCAGCATTGGCTTTAGTACAGAGCAACAATGAGAAAACCAGACAAGGAAACGGAAGCACTAAACATATAGAGTGAATCTAAGTGCAGCTAGGCGAACAGCTGCGAGGGCTGAAATGGCTCAAAAGTGGCTGGGTGGTTATGCAGGGTCATCAGGCCAAAAGTGGCAATAAATGTGCTTTACCCTGACAAACGTTAGCTTTAAAACATAAAACCTTCACGAGTGCATTCGCTGTAAGATTTTTTAGAATTCAGGAGAATATCCGCCGTAATCACGCTTTATCTTTAAAGAAGTTGCCATGAATCCCGTCGCTGTAAACAGAGCCAGCAGACGGTCTCGTTTCTTCAGCTGCCTGCTTTAATGCGTCAGCTTTCTGCAGCTGAGCAGTTCTTCCCCACGCTGTAAAAACGTGGCACTAATGGGATGTGTGGTTCCCTAACGCTGGCTGAACCATCCTCAGGCAGCACGTTGATGTTCTGGGTGTAATCTGGCACAGCGGTGCACTCCTGCTTACCCCGGCGTGGGTGATATTGGGGGAAATGACTTCCCGCAGATCCTACTGTAGTTTACGATCCGCACAGCTTCTCCATTATCGCAGCGTTTTTAAGGCACACTGATCAATATTGTTGTTGTTCTTGCATGAACGTAACTGGAAAACACGAGAAAATACGGCCCAGTGAATTGGTTTGTTTACAAATTTAGGTGGAGCCCGGAGGGGAACACATTGCCCAATGATTTGTGCTTTTCCTGCTGGCTTTGAGAGTCAAATTTTACTCAGTGCACATCTCACCAGAGTCAACAATTGTATTTAACAGAACACAATATGAAAACACGGAGTACAGTGAAACACAATACAGTCATTCTTATGTATGCTTTGTATCTTTTATCGAACCTGAAACGCTTCATAAAAACGAAACTGAAGGGAACGTTACCACATTGTTTTCTGCCTGCAATTCTCTTGCCTCTCAGAGGTGTCACAAGGGTTCACTTATTCAGAGCGACTTGCAATTCATAGAGTCTTACAATCCAAGCAATTGTGGGTTAAAAGTCTTGCTCAGGGACCCAACTGTGGTAGCTTGGTGGTACCTTCTGGTCCATGGTCCAGTACCTTAACCACTAGACCACCACAGCCCCTTAAAATTATTATGTTATTTAGCAGACGCCCATATCCAGACTCACAATTAATACAGTTTTACAATCCAAGCAATTCTGAGTTAAAGGCCTTGCTTAGGGACCCAACTGTGGCAGAGGTGGGATTTGAACCCTGGACATTCTGGTCCATAGTCCAGTACCTTAACCACTAGGCCACCACAGTCCCAAAGACCTTATCCAAGGGTTGCTGTTGCTTTTCCAGGACAGTATTCTTTGAAAAAAGTTTATTAGACCATGGCATGACCCAACACTTATAGATAGTGTGGACTGATCAGACACTGGGACTATAGTACTTTTGGGTAGTGTACCTCTTAATGAGATATCAATGACATGCCTGTGTATCTTCTCCTTAGTTGACCGACTCTGAGAGTAAGTACATGATTGGACTGTGAGAAGCAGGATGGTCATTTTTGGCCGTTTTGACCTAGTTGGTATAGGTGTTTGGGGGCAGTGTTTCTTTGAGGGCACAGACACACTGCGAGTTGACTCTTTACAGTGCAAACAGAGCAACAGTAGAGAGAATCGTGTGATCCACCGACAAGCAAGAGCAGCTCTCATAGTTTTGTTTTTCACTTTCACTACATTTACATTTACATTTACAGCATTTAGCAGAGCGACTTATCCAGAGCGACTTACGACTGATACAGTCTTACAATCCAAGCAATGGTGGATTAAGGGCCTTGCTCATGGGCCAAACTGTGGCAGCTTGGTAGGCGCGGGATTTGAACCCTGGACCTTCTGGTCTAGAGTCCAGTTCCTTAACCACTAGGCTACCACAGTACCAATAAAATAAATAACATTTATGTCATTTAGCAGTCGCCCTTATCCAGAGCGACTTAATGATAATTAATAATTATTAATAATAAATACATCTTACAATCCAAGCCATTGTGGGTTAAGATCCTTGCCCTGGGACCCAACTGTGGTAGCTTGGCAGAGGTGGGATTTGAACCCTGGACCTTCTGGTCCATAGTCCAGTACCTTAACCGCTGGGCCACCACAGTCCCCACATAATTTACATTTGTGGCATTTAGCAGATGCCCTTATCCAGAGCGACTTACAATTAATAAAGTCTTACAATCAAAGCCATTGTGCTTTAAGGGCCTTGCTCAGAAACACAACTGTGGCAGAGGTGGTATTTGAACCCAGGACCTTCTGGTCCATAGTCCAGTACCTTAACCACTAGGCTACCACAGTCCCATACCCCTGTCTCTGCCTGGACTAATTTCAGGTGCTTTACAGAAGGAAATTTGTTGTCACCTTACCAATTAGGTCTCCTGCCATTGCCAGGCATCTGCCATTACCTTAGTTTGGGGTGGTGTCCTGAACGAGAAACCTGGACCACTACAGACTGGAACCGTATCATCTTTAGTGATGAAGTCAGGTCTGGTTTGGGATCGTGAAGGTCTTGTGGTGAGAGATTCAATTCTGTCTTTTCTGTGGTGTGACACACTGACCCAACTGCTGGTGTGATGGATGATACTCCACAGGCCCAGTTGCACCATCTGTGGAATAATGTGCTGGATGATACCATACAGAACCTGTTTTCCTTTGATCTTATATCCAGGTTAAAGACAACATAGCAGGGTATATGCAGCCTCCTTCTAATTGTACAGTTTTCCTGAATAAACATTTCACTCTGATATTGTAATATTGCTGCATCAAAATAAGGGGATTTTTTAATTAGGGGACATTTCATGTTGAAATTTCTCCTAATTTATGCAAATTTATGTCCTGTGTGAGTTATTTTTTGTCAGTGAGTGTATACATAACACAATATTTTTTTTCACTAGGCCATTGTATTTTTGATGTAATTCTGTGTGTTGTTGTTGTTGTTGTTGTTGTTGTGTGTCTCTGATGACATGGTAAAGAGTCTGCTTCTGGAGATAAGTATTGGACTCTCCTGTAATCCGAGGTTAATTAAAGCCATGGATCCTGTGCAAACGCTGTTGTATTCTCCTTATCCTGCCAAACACGGGGGCACTCGATAGCTCCAATCCTCAAAAATAAACTAGAGATTAGCTTTCAAACAGCTCAGGTTCTGATTATGGAGCCACGGTCCAGAAGAGTTTGGTAATGAGGAAAGTAAAGAATCCAGTTTTACACCCATTTCCCCTGGTCAGGGTTGCAGGGGGACGACATGAGCCTAACCAAAAATTCACAGGGTGCAGCTCTGTTTATTATTATTATTATTATTATTATTATTATTATTATTATTATTTATTTATTTATATTAATATTATTATTATTCCTGTTGTTGTATAAAAGGCCTTTGGTGTCCTTACAAGTTTTACAGCCTATTTATTAATTTAGAGTTTATAAATGAATAAAAAAAATTAGTTAAATTTAAAGTTAATGCAGCCTACTGCTGCATTTTATATAATTTAATATTTCTTTTATTTTTATGGAACTACCTTAATTATATATTATTCATTAATAATACATAAAATATTTTATTCCCACAAAAATATGCATTTATATATTTGCAAAATAATAACTATTAATATATTTCTTAATATCAATTCAATCTAGCTTACATCATTATTAAGAAGAAATTAAACATTTTGCAAAATATCACCACGTTTTTTTTTTTATAAATGTCTTTGTATGTTTTAATAATGGGCGACAGGGGGGTTTGGTGGTGGTAGCACCGTTGCCTCACAGTAAGAAGGTCCCGGGTTCAATCCCAGGGTGGAGCAGCTTTTGGGTCCTTTCTGTGTAGAGTCTGCATGTCCTCCCCGTGCCTGCGTGGGTTTACTCCGGGTACTCCGGTTGTCTCCCACAGTCATGACATGCGTGTTAGGGGAATTGGCGTCTCCAAATTGTCATTGACTTGTGTGTATGCAAAACACCCCAGCCGTGTAACTGGAAACAGCTGCACACCGGTTCCAAGCCCGGATACATGGGGAGGGGTGGAGAAAGCAACGGCAAAACTACTCCACTATCCTGCCGAAATACTTTATGGATCACATCGATGAAGGACAGAAACGTGTGGAGGTCCATGATCCATCAAGTGACCGATAGTCGGCTGCGACTGTACGGTTAATTCCATCCCACATGTTTTAATAATACATATTTTAATGCATAACTGTTGCTTTAAAAATAATACTTTTCAATCATGAAATCATGAACTGCAGATGTTATTTTCATTTTTTTTTTTTTTACAATAAACACACACACAAGGTCTGTGGTGTCTCTACATCCATAATAATACTAAGCTACATGTACAAGCACATTTATTTATTTTTTTATTTGTTTAATCCTTTTTTTGTAATGTGCGAAATCTCTGATTTGCAATAAATATAATCGTGGCTTGTGGATAATGGTGGCGGAATTGTAGAAAAATAAATCTGTTTTCTACTCAAAGGGAGACAAATAATTAAAAAGGGAAAAATTTAACTTTTTATCGAACAAAATGTTGTTCCCCCTTAAAGGAAATGCGCACGGCTCTTTGGCATTTCTAAAATAAATATTTATGATGTAAATAAAGCTCACAGCTAAATGTAAGGCTAATCTGAGATACCATGGAATGAGGAAAAAAAAATCTGGATAAGTCATAATTAAAATTTAAAATAAATGTATAATGACAACAATTACAAATGAACGAAAATCCCTCTTGAACAATGAACTATGCACAAGATTTATGAAGCATAAAACAATAGCCAAACATACCGTATTTAGAACATTTTGAGCATTAACAGAGACTTATTTATGTAAAAACCTTACTAGACTAGGAAAGTTGTACAATAACAATAACACAGGGCATAAGGAGAACATATAAAACTGCTTGAGCTCATCTAGATCTTGAAACAAGATGTTATACTATTGTTGTCATGCTTAGAGTGCAATGGGAGACAGACATGGGTGCAAGCGTACATACTTTTTTTTAAACACAGGATAAGACAAGAAACAAGAACACACACGAACCAGACATGGAGCATAGCAAGGAGCCTACAAGAGCCAAACAAAATAAACAAAAGCATAAAAACAGGGCAGTGTGACAAGACCAAATTTATTTATTTATTTATTTATAGGAAAACCAAAAGCAGGTAGCAACAGCTTTATCTGCTGTGGAAAGAGAAAAGGGTCAGAGGAGAGCCATGCAGAATGATGTGGCTCTCCAGCACACATGACTCTTATCCTGAGAGTTATTCTATACATAATAACTAATCTGATTTATTTTTAACTAGATTACTGTAATTCTTTAATGTCTAGCAAATTATTTAGCATTTCAGTGTGCTCATGTAGCTTACTTATGCTGACAGACCAGATCTACTTCTTTTCTGTAACCAAGCAATTGGATACAAGCAGGAGAACAGACAAAACTGCTTGAGCTCATCTAGAGCCTAAAACAAGATTTTATATTATTATTGTAATGCTCAGAGAGCAGAGCCGGAAGGGAGACAGACACGGGTGCACTTTTTTTTAACACAGGACAAGACAAGAAACAAGAACACACGAACTAGACATGGAGCATGGGGAGGAGCCGACAAGAGCCAAACAAAAACATAAAATCAGGGCAGTGTGACAAGACCAAATAGGAAGGTATTTATAGGAAAGCCAAAGCAGGTAGCAACTGCTTTATCTGCTGTGGAAAGAGAAAAGGGTCAGATGAGAGCCATGCGGAATGATGTGGCTCTCCAGCACACATGCCTCTTATCCTAGGAGTTATTCTATACATAATAACTAATCTGGTTTATTTTAAACTGGATAACTGTATTTCCTTAATGTCTAGCTAATTATTTAGCATTTCAGCGTGCTCATGTTGCTTACTTATGCTGACAGACCAGATCTACTCCTTTTCTGTAACCAAGCGATTGGACACAAGCAGAACCAGATCACATAACCGTTGCCAGGGAGCACAAGCCACTGGTGCTTGATCAGTGACCATAATGAAAAGTTGGGTAGAGTAAATGATATGTGTATCGCTGTGAGCGCTTGTCTGAATAACTGTCGGGATTTTATTCTGGGCTTTTATCAATTCTGCAATTCATCAAGACTTAATCAGACGACAAGCACCCATGGGAGAGTTCTCTGTCTAAGAAACGTTAAGACTTCTGATTTACCCAGGATGGATAAGATGGCAGAGCTGCTACAACTTGATATAATCAGAAAACATGTAGAGTTTAGGGTCCTGGCTTTGCACTATGGGAGAATTAGAGGAAACCAGTCATAGAAGCCCTATGGACTTTAACCACTAGGCCACCACCGTCCCTGAGCAAGGGACAAGGGAAGGTATAACAAGGGAAGGTAATTTCATAACTGTGAGTGGGAATTTGATCCTGGGATCTCAGGGTTGGTACGTGTTGTACCTCCACTGCACCACTGACCAGCAAAAGTGAAATGTTAGACTAGGCACACCTTAGGTCTCAGAGCAAATTCTACAAACACAACTAATACAGGTTGAGATGGGTTACCCTCATTTCCCAAACTCTTTTATATTTCTTATTTTCTCTTTTAACTCTATTCTGGTCTTAGTCATATTACTGGGGCTGTGGTGGCCTAGTGGTTAAAGCACTGGACTATGGACCGGAAGGTCTAGGGTTCAAATCCCACTTCTGCCACAGTTGGATCCCTGAGCAAAACCTTTAACACAAAATTGCTTGGATTGTAAGGCTGTATTAATTCTTCAGTAAGTCGCTCTGGATAAGGACGTCTGCTGAATGAGATAAATATAAATGTAAATGTACTGGAAGTTAAAAATCTGTTTCCTGATTGGGTACAGGGTGGCACAATGGCCTGGTGGGTAGTACCATTGCCTTGGCAGTGAGTAGGTCCAGGGTTCGATTTCAGTTGGAGCTGTCTGGGTCTCTTCAGTGTGGTATCTGCATGTCCTCCTCATGTCCACGCGGGTTTACTCCAGGTACACTGGTTTCATTCCACAGTCTACACACATTTGGCCCTGGTGTATGAGTGTATGTGCCCTATGATGGATTGGCGCCCTGTCCAGAGTTGTTCCTGCTTCCTAAGCACCGCCTCTCTCTCCAGGATGTTAAGGATCAAGTGAACTAATGAACCAATAAACAATTTAGTACAAAAATGAATGCTTTATTTCATAAATCCTTTGCCAATATTACTCATATTAGGTTCTACCATATCCCTAAAAAACCCTTAATCAGATAGATTAGTAGGTGGTAGATGGTGAGTTTGGGAAGCAATTAGGGGCTACACTTAACCGCTAGGCTACCACAATCCCATCAATACCACTTGAATTGAATCTACCACTTTTGCCACTATCCTGAATGAATGTAAGCAGAAGAAAGTGACTGCTCCAGAAAGCACAATGGCCACTCTTGGGCACGTTGTACGAAATGATTTCAGTGACTTCACACTACGAGCTCGAACTTGTAAAAAGTCCCTTTAATTCCATTCTCAGGTTGCCCTGCAGTTTCTGATGCATGATGCTAGATAATATTACTGCAGAATTTGCTGGCACTGATATTACCCTTCAGATCAGTCCTCACAGTTTGACTGGTTCTGGGAATGTCAGTAGGACAGGATGATAATGGCACTCTGACCGAACCTCTTTGAGTATTATTTCACATACACACGTAACCTGGCAACGACACTAGCCATAACAAAGCAGCAACAAAGAATGGCGAAATGAATTAGAATGAGCGTTTAAAATCTGCTGCCTTTGAAAACAATGATTTAAATCTAAAAGGTTTAGATCAAGCTATCAATGAGCAGCCTGATCCTTTCAATGAGCAAAGGTTCCTCCCCGTTTGGATGAGCTGGAAAATCAAAGAAACACAGGCAGTACAGTAAGTAAAACATCCTGGACTATTCATGGATTCAGGCAGAAATGTTACGGGAGAGTTATACAGCATCAGCAGCTTTGTCTCTTCCATCAGCTCCTAATTTTCTTTCTGTTCGTTCGTGGATCTGTTAAGCCCTGATCTTAAACCCGACCGAGCTGCTCATGATCTACAAGCTTCGACTTTAACAATTCTGACTCACATTAAGAGCTTAATCAAACTAATTTAGCAAAACATTATAACATGATCCTGTACTTTGGTTCTACCACCGGGATCTCACTCTGATTTTCTTCTCTTGGTAGAAAAGTGGATCTTAGTAACAGCTTGCATTATAAATAAGAGTCGTTTAATTTAATGCATTTATAGAGTTTTTTATGAATACATTAAAATGTTAAAATTTAAATATTTGTGTTTATTTCCTGTATAACAGTTGTTGAGATATTTTGTACCTCGACTGAAGGTCGTAGTTGGATGATGTTTCAGCAACGGGGGTGGGGGGTGGAGGGTTACCTAACCCTAACCCTAGACAGTTTTACCTCATTGAATGTTAATAAACATTATTATAAATGAACAATTACAACAAAATAGCGATAAGAGAGCTGTGCTATAATCCCAACAATACACCCAAGGTTTGTGGTAAAATATACGATATTGGCACCGTTGTACTGCAGTCGTGGGAACGAAGCCACAGGCTGACCCTCCCTTTTGTGTATTATTGATTACGTAAATTTTGGAGAAATAGAAACCCTTTTGCTGACTGCGTGGCTTAGCACTTAAGGTCATGGACTGTGGAGCAGGAGTTTGAAGGTTAAAATCCCACCTCTGCCAAGCTGCTACTGCTGCGTTCTTTAAAAACTCCATTAAACCCTAGTTGTTTGGGTTGTAAGATTGTAAATTTCTGCTTAATGATTAAATGTAAATACACTGCACTAGAATCACACAATGAGCTCGTTACTCACCCAGTTAATCGTACATTCCACCAATATTGTACAAGGTTATAGAAATCAGATCACAAAGAGTATACCTATACATTGATGAGCTTTTAAGCTACCAAACTTCTCACAAGACTGAGCTGAGGCTCTTAGACAGCCAGTCCACACTAATCCAGGCCCTAAAAGGCAACCTTCAGTACTACTGACAGTATAACGCAGAGTATGGTTCTCTTAGAAGAGATGCTAATATTAATATTATCGCTCTTCTTCTGAAAATTGTGACATGCAGTATTTATCTATTGATATTTTTTTAATCTATTTCATTTGATTTATTTTGTACTTTTTTTTGGTAATTTCTGTAATGTCAGTTATCATGCACTGTGAGCCTCTATAACCAAAAACAAATTCCTTGTATGTGTGAGCATACTTGGCCAATAAACTCCGATTCCGATATCTATTAATAACAAAATGGCACTGTAATTCTTCTGTTTCTGACTGGCTTTCAGGGCTTTTCGTCAAGGTTATGTAGCAATGTAAAAAAGACAAGCCAGCGGCGTGTGTCTGAGTCTCTGGACAATGTTCTATTTGACATTCTGGACATCATCCTGGTTGGTTTGGTGTAGAAGTAAGCTTAGCAGGCTCAATATAGAGTACAATAAATATGGTTAAACCAAAGCATGATACTCAATAGCTACGATACTTAAAAGTCTCATAAAGTGCCCTACAATGGATCGGTGCCCTGTCTAGGGTTGTTCCTGCCCTTGCTAGTTTCCAGGTGGGCACCGGTTGGCCCGCAACCCTGTGTGGATTAGATGGAAGACAATGGATGGATGGACAAACACCTGAAATAGAAATCATTCAAAAGTATGGACTCATCACAAATCAAATATTGGGACTGTGGTGTCCTAGCAGTTAAGGTACTGTCATTCAAGTCAAGTCATATTTATTGATATAGCGCTTTTTACAATGGTGCATTGTATCGAAGCAGATTTACAACCTTATCGCTCTACTTCTGAAATTTGTGACATGCAGTAGTTATCTACTGCTTCTATTAAAACCCGTCTCTCCTCAGACAATGTTCGATGTCTGCTCTGTATTCCCAGCATGGACTCTGATAACCAATACAACCCCAAAAAAGCAGCTCTTAGATTCGAATTTAATTACAGCAGTTCTTGCATGTTCATAATGTTTGAGATTTCTGCACAAATGTGAATTAAAACGTATTGATTTTCACAAGTGCTAACAGTGGAATGAAATGGAAAAAAAGGAAAATAATCCAGTTATATATGCAATAGTCCAATTACAGAACAGCTTCAGCTTTGGGACTTTGGTTTGTTTCCTTTAGTCTCCTTTAACACCATTCTGGTGTTTTGGGGTCGTTCTTTTGAAATTCAGTTCATATGCGGATGCCTTGATATTTTCCACTACAATTTGCCTGCTATAATTCAGAATTTATTCATCCAGCCATGATGGCAAGCCGCCCTGGATCAGATGCAGCAAAACAGCAAACCACGATCCTACCGCCGCCATGTTTCTAATGCTGAAATGCACTGCTGTCCTTCCTCCATCATAGTTACTTTAAAAAATGCATTTTATTTTGTTAATTTGTCCATAAAATGTTTTTCTACGACTGGAGCTTCCTTGTATTGAAATTAAAGACGTGACACCAATGTGCAGGAAAAAACAATTGTGGATCAGTTTCAGGGTAAATGACCCTTATCAAGAGCCCAGATCCGACCCCATACCATAGCATAGCTTGGATTTTGGACTTGTGCCTCATAACAGTTTGGATTCTTCTTTTTTTTTGTCTTTGGTCCAGAGCACACGGTGTCCATTTCTTCCAAAAAATATCTGCAATCTTAATTGATCTGAGCACAATCCCCTGTTCCATGCTAATGGCCCATCCTAAATGCGTCCGAACCCAGAGAAGTGGGCGGGGCTTGTGGGCGTGGTTAACACGAGGCTTGTTTTTTGTACAGTAAAGTTATAAGTGGTATTTATGAATGTAACTCTGTATTGTAGAGCTTGATAAAGGTTTGATA
>JAVSBV010183023.1:0-13113 GCA_033117975.1 Parotocinclus spilosoma | reverse complement strand
TTCTTGCTCCTTCCTTGTATTGATTCCACATAGTCCTAGAGAAATTGAGAAGTGCTGAAAAATAAAGATTTATTTATTTTTCCTCCCTTCTCAGTAGATTCTTAAGTAGGGACATCCGAGGAACAAGCAATTAAAAAAAGGCTGGCCTTATTTGCACAAGGCATTTCTAATGGTAAATTAGCCTTTTACCATGGGGACTCACAAAAATTAAGGGATATTAAAAGAAAGAAAACCTAGGGGTTCAAGTTCCAGTATGGCTGTAGTGTTATATTTTTTGCAGTACATAGAACTGCCTTTGCTAATACTTGACCTAATGATATATCTAAGAGCTCAGCATTGTTAAATTGTTTGCCTTTCTGACAGAATATTAATTATTTACAAAATAACAAACCCTGATCTACAGGGTTGTGACAAAACCGCTAAAAATGGCCTCCTTGTGTTGCAGGTAGAAGGGAAGGCTGTGTTAATTACTGGATGTGACTGTGGGTTTGGCCATGGTTTAGCCCTACACCTTCACAAACTTGGCTTTACTGTGTTCGCTGGATGTCTCCTGAAGGTACTGTGCTACACGTGAACTCACTACTAAGCTGCACTATACATCACACACATCTCCATGCATTCAGAAGGAAGTGTGGGCGTTGTGAAATTTAACCGACGCCTGCAGTTATTTCATAATCACTCCAAATCATTCACAGCAAGTTGATGCAAGGTGTTTTCTACATTGGTTTTGCAAAGTGATGCCAACATTTCCAAGGACAAAGCTTGAAGGCCTTCTAATAACCTGTATTAATGCACTTTACTAAACACACTGATCAATTATTAACAGATCAGGCTGTTAAACTGCCTGAATCCATGGCTTACTTCCAAGAATCATGCGTTTTATCTAATGATATAAGTGGGTGGCTGCATAAAAAGCCTATCAAGTTTGAGTTTGCTCCTCTTAGGATACGTCTGTTCATATGAACCATGCCTGATCAGGACAGATTTTAGAGGACTTTAGAAGAAGTTTTAGATGTGAATGAAGCTGAAAAGGCTACTTAAGTCTCTACTTCATAACTCCAACGATCCTCTGCCTGATCCTGTGGGGTTTGCATGTCCTTCCTGTGTCAGTTTGGGTTTATTTTGTGCTTCGGTTCTGTGTGAATGTGCTTGTTAAGTCCTGGGTAAAGAAAGGCACATTTAATTAGCTGCATTACAAACTTGCGGTTTGTTTGTTTTTTTCTGCTTGCTTCTGCCCATGTTTCTCTGGTGTGCTGCTTCTTACTCTGCTTGTTTCATCAGCTTACTGCTAAAAATGGTAATTCTGAGAAAGTGCTGTAATTCTCCAGTCATTGTTCTCATGCTGCGGAGCACAGATCCCGTGCACTTGAGAGGTAACAGCTGTTCATCATCATTTACATACATGGAGTGCAATGCCAGCCAACCGTTGCTCAACATTGTGTCTGCTCAGGCTGATGCCACATGTATATTAATGTATTATATTGTATGTTCAATCAAAATTTTCTGCCTCAAAAGGCTAAAAGCAAGGGGCTTTATAGATGGGTTCTGTGGGTAAAATACCATAATAATAAGGATAATAATTGTCAGACCATGGACGTACATACAACGTATGCCTGTATTCGGAACAATAATTTGTGAACCTGTCAGCATGCACAAGCAATATAACAGTAAATATATGCAGTAAAATATAAAATATTCTGCAAAATGTCACACAATTGCTTCTTTTTGGGGAAATTTTTTAAATTGTAAATGAAAATGTTTTTGATTTATGAATCATATTATCAGCATAACCATTTTAAGTCTAATGTTAAATTAAAACAATTATTTGTATACGTTCCCCTTTTTGCTCCAGTGATGCATTTAACTCAAGCTCCTTTTGACTTAACAAGCAGTGTGATGATCCATGTAATCCCAACATGATTTCACAATATTCCAAAGAGCATTTTGTGATGTTACTGAATAATTGCCTTAGAAATGCTCGCTGGGGATTTAGGTGAGGTGACTGTGGAGGAAAGTCCATGGCAGTCAGCACTGCTAGATCTTTGTTCATTTTGTGGTTCAGTATGGATTATTTTGCACATCAAATGCACATTTTGCATTTTTCCCACACTTTGGGTTCCCATTGTATGTTCCATGAAGTTTTCATATTTACTCCTTCGCAATTGTTCAAATGCCCCTTCAATTATAATATGTAATGGCATCCATTATGTTCTGTTGATTGCTAAAATGCTTTATGATCAGAACCTAGCAAAGCATTCATCCAAACCGTAACTGGTTGGATTACATTTTTATTCATTGTTGTTTTCTAAATTGTTTGTAATTAATCTTTTCTTTATTGTCTTAAATGCTTCATCCAAACCAGTGTCACAGGGGCCTTACCTTCCAACACAATGGCCGCTAAAATCATCAAGGTGCAAACTTTAGAGATCAAGCTTAGCTGCTTTGTGTGTCAGACTGCACGCATATTTCCTTATTTAGAACAAAAAGGCAGCATGTCGGGAAAACTATGATTTTAAAATAGTATAAATAATGTATAGGGCTGTAGTTATAATCTCTGCTCATGAACTGATTCACAATACCAATTTGATTTGTTTTGTTTCTGCACTGTAAAACAGTATAAAGTTTCTTAAATAGTAAAAAAAAAAGCCATTTATTGTACTAGAAGCAGAGGTTTAAAATTGTAAATATGTGCTTTTATAGCTTCACTATATATTAAATAAGCAAGAAAAAATATTTTATATTTCTAAATAATTATCTGTGGTTCAAAATAGCAATTGCATCAGTGTAATAAACTAAATACATGTGCCATCGTATATCACTACGATGCACATGGTGACATTTTTGCATTACAGTATATCGTTACACCCTTAGCAGGCAAATGAGTGTGTAGTCGCCCATCACCTGAAGCATGATAGAATGTGCACTATTTGTAACACAGCAGTGAACCAGAACAACAATCACCAACAGACTAGAAAACAGTTAGTATTCTGAATTATCCCCTTAAGATACTATGGTATGACCTGCAAAAATAGTTGTTTGGTATTATGTGCAACATTTTCCACCCTAAGCTGTGAATGATTAGCCATTGTGTTTCAGAAAGACAAAGTTCAGTTGATAATAAATTCTTAATTTATGTAGAAGGTTTTGGTCTGTTAATGAGATCAAATCCACTTTAATGAGTAAGTAATATAGAAATAAAGGAACTTCATTACAAACAACATATTAGTGGCCGTTATAAATGGCAGTGCCATCTCACGTCTGCTATTTGGTGAGCGCTGTTATTTCAGCAACACTCACGTGTACTTATAGCACATCCATTATGTAAAGCCTACATTTCTGTATTTTTAATAGACAATATGACACATTTTATCTGCTTCCAACAAGTCGATTAATCAACTTTCTGCCCTGTCCTTAAAATTCATAGAGAATTGGTTTGGCAATATGCCAGAAGTGAGCCAGGTCTTATTCTCGAATATCAGAACCTGACCTTACGGCCATTTTCCAAAATCAAGTGGGAAAACTGTCTTAGAAGGACTAAGGTTGTCGTAGCAACAAAAATGGGAGCAAACTCCATACATGTACCTGTGTTTTGGATGATGTTGTTCACAAACCTGTCATATAGTGTAGGTCTATTGCAAGATTGCAAAAAAGACAACATGAGTAAAGCGCCAATCTAAGGGCTACAAATGTTTTCTTTCTAAAACTACATTTGTAACATCACTATAAATATTGAGTAAGAGCGTTAAATTGATTTAAACTTTAAATTGCCAGTTAGGTTCCATGTTACCAGTCATGCCTTTGAGATACTTAACTTGGTCAACCTTTTTCATCATTAATGAACAGTTGTGTTATGTGCTTCAGGACAAGGGAGGTGAGGGAGCAGTGGAGCTGCAGAACTTGAACTCAGACAGGCTGAAAGTTTTGCAGCTGGATGTGTGCAGCGATGAGCAGGTCTCCAAAGCAGTGGAATTCATTAAGGAGAACCTAGATGATCCAGAGAAAGGTAAGCATGCATAGTGTCCATTTTTAGTGAGCAGTGTAATTATATATGGCCATTAAGTGATTGCTAAAACAACTAATTTAATAGTGATA
The DNA here is from genome assembly GCA_033117975.1 of Parotocinclus spilosoma. Lineage (NCBI taxonomy): Eukaryota > Metazoa > Chordata > Actinopteri > Siluriformes > Loricariidae > Parotocinclus > Parotocinclus spilosoma. The sequence goes on along the minus strand of JAVSBV010183023.1, from coordinate 9,021 downwards.
TGGTGGCTTACGAGTTTTGCACGTTAGCATATACATCCCATTATGCAACTAGATGTAAAATCAGTTTATATACCATATTATAAGCGATGTAACTGCTAATCTAAAAGTTGGGTTCCTCATGCAGGTCTGTGGGGTGTGGTAAACAATGCCGGTGTGTCTACATTTGGCGAGGTGGAATTCACCACAATGGAGACATACAAGCAGGTGTCAGAAGTCAACCTGTGGGGAACCATCAGAGTGACCAAAGCCGTTCTACCTCTCATCCGCAGAGCCAAAGGTAACACTCTACCAGTCCAGTCATGCATACGGTTTGCTTGTCTTGTTTTAATATTATTTCCTGATTAGACTTTATTCACATGCATTTTCACATAATGGATAAATGTGTCTCCGGTCATTCATATTGAAATCTGATTGTCAACTGTAATATGTAAATCAACCCTTGACACTGGACCACCCACTTTTTTATTGGTTATTTATCTGCAAATGAACCATGATTAACAATTATCCAAATATTTCTTGCTTTCTGTAATTTACTTAAGATTGATGAATCTGATGTCTTATTCAAATGCAGTATTAATAAACAGGACCATAGCATTTGTTTAATAACTGTAAATCAGGTTAAAGAAGCTTGTTTCCATCAGTGTTAAGAATTTCTTACCAAGGGTTAAATTACCTGAAACTTTTTTTTTCAAGTTTTGCTTACAACTGATTCATAAAACTTTGCCTTAGACTCTTGTCAAAATTACTCACAGAAGGCATGTCCTGTGCAAAAAATAAAATGGAAGCTTAAAAGCCATGAATACTGCTGAGATTAAACATTACCATAAAATGCAACAGGTTCTTACCATATGAACTTGAGCCATTGTTAACATTAGCAGGAGAAATTGTTTGTAAATACCTCATGAGTTTTTTACCCATTGTGGAAGATGAAAAGCATCAAACAGAAAAATAAACCCAGAGGATCATGCTTGGAGAGTTAGTGGTACCTTGTTGTAACCAATCCACCATTCAATGCACGATTGTAAAAATCGCTATATAAATAAATTTGACATTGACCAGTTCTGATGGTACATTTCTAAGCCATACTTTTCCAGCAACCCTCATACCACCTAGGAGTAATGGAGATTATTTTAACTGAACACCCCAAATTGCACCCATGAGCCACATTTAGCCCGAACAGCAAATCCTAGCACAAATGTTATCCATGGTAGATTATGTTTAGGCCACATGCAGCCCATAGTCTGAATGCCATGATGAACTGTATTGTTCCTGGCAACAGCTGTGCCAAATTTAGTTGTTAGTGCCATAACTGAGCCACGTGTTCCTAAACTGAGCCATATTTGGTCCAGAGCTGTCTGCTGTCTGGGAAGTATCCAAAACTACAATCAAAAGCCACTACCATGCCAACAGATTGTTTAAAAGTCATTCCTGTCATCTGACCACAAGTGTAAGTGCCTGGAGTTTGCTAACACAACTGGACTTTGACTCGAACTGTGTTCTGTGGTTAATTATGTGGTCCATTTTTGTCAGTTTTGCAGTTAATTTAGAAGTTACTTTACCAAATGGTGACTTTCAGTTTTTTTTTCACTTCTCTCTACCAGAGAATGTAAATCTGTATGTCATTGGCATAGCAGGTAAATACGAGACCATGGTACAGATTAATGTAAAATCAATATATATTATGAAATAAGGAATGAGAAGAGTCCCCTGACTGATACTTTGGTTACTTGGGATATGATTACCAATCAAGTTGATTTGAGGGATGGAAGGGCAATGTCTTCAATTTCTGCATTAAGTTAAATTAATCAGAATTATGCCATAAGCCCACACAAAGTAATGTTCACAATGTATAAACATGCCCAATATGGAAACAATGTAAACTCATGTTTTTTTAGTGAATAATTTCATAAACTACATGGACATAAGTTGAGATTGCATAAATATTTACCCCATTGCTGCGAATTACATTTATAACCCAGTTCAGCCGGTCAACCAATGGTGGCACAGTGACTATGTGACTCTACATGGCTTTACTCCAGTTTCCTCCAACAGGCCAAAATTTCATACATTTATAAATTGAAAGAATATGGCACAACCATGACACAGCAGTAAACATCATTCTGAAGATTAATCTTAAGGAACTGGAGATAGAATAACCGTGCTTACAACATTTCCCAAAACGTATAAAGATGGTCATTTGAATTCATATTTGCAGTTTGCCAACATGTGGAAAAAATACTCTTGTATAATGAACTGTTTGCCCTTGTTGCAAAGTACCATGCAAGGCATTGTTTATCTCCCTGACGACAACAACATGCCAAGAAATGTTCAATGGACGAATACTTATGGGGGTATGTGGTAGCAAACTGTATTACATTGACAACTACACTATGGTCGAGGAGAATAAGAATGTTAAGAATGGGGATGTTGGCAGTGCATAGCAGATTGCCATTGGCAACTTTTAAAAGAGCAGAAAACCAGGCTGAAAGGGATCATAAAGGTTGTGTCTACTAAGGAGTGCATTTAGGCCATTTTTGGCAACAACACTTTCCATTGCTTTAGAGATGAAAGGAATATTGGATGTGGCTCTGTAGTTATTCAGTGAGGGTATGTTGGAGTGACTGCAGCTGAGGGGTAGAGACAGAACCGGATGGAAAATATTTGGTTATCAGGCGAGCAACGTGAGAGGACATAACAGAAGCACATACTTTGAGAAGTGCAGTTGGGACACGGTCCAGCTGACAGATGAGCAAACATTGTTACTGTTAGTAACAGTGTTAGTAACTGACAATAAAAGAGCAGGTGCTTCGTGTCTGTCCTGCTATTTTTCTATACCATGCATCGCGTTGCCACTGTAAATCCAGTAATGTAAAATTAGCACAAACATTGACTTTATTCTAGGTCCCTGATTGCAGTGTAGCTTTTAGTTTCTTTTGTTGGTCTTCAACAACATTGTGGGCAACTGTTACACATGGGGCATATGAGCTAGTTCATCATGAAACTAATATGTATCATAGCTCCCGTTTCTGTTGATTTCTTTTCTCATTTCTGAACGATGCCTTTCACTTTATTAAAACATTTATAAAAAACAACAACAACAAGCTGCATAAGATAAAGCCAAACGTTCAGAACATAACCATATACTGAAACATATACTGATTTAATGCCCCATACTCAAAACATAGAGACGTCTGCATTATTCACAGACAATTTTAAAGGAATCACACCTCTCCAGCTAAAATTATGCATTCCCTCTACTGTATTAATATTAAAGTTAAGCCTTTTATAAATGTAATATGCCATTGATATAGAAATACCACACCAATAACTATACTGCTCACAAAAATCCAGGGATTTTTTTATTTTAATATTCAATTGTTGTTAGCAGTGTATAACTCTACCCTTTTTCATGACTTGTAACATTTAATATAGTAATTTTCCCCTACATTATAATTAATTATACAACCTCAGATCAGAAAGTTGGGAAATTATGGAAAATGCATATAATACCCAGTGTTTCTTAAATTTAATTTCTTTTATTTGATTGCAGACAGTATAAACCCAAGATATTTCATGTTTTGTCTGGTCAGCTTCTTTTCATTTGTTAATAAACATCCGTTCCTGCCTGTCAGGCCTGAAATAAATTCCACAAAAGTTGGGCGCAATCTAGTAATAAATTAAAAGATAAATAAATTGTTATTTCAATGGGGTGACGTCAACAGGTGATCACAAGTGAGTACAAAAGCAGCATCCAGGAAAAGCTGTGTCTTTCCTGAGCAATGACATACAAGTCAACATATTCGTAACAAAGTAAAGAGCACTGCATTATTTATTTTTTATTTTTTGATATTTATTTATCTATTTATTTTATATTTTCCATACTGTCAACATTTTCTGATTTGGGGTTGTATCTCTGTTCTGTTCTTCCATGGCAACAGAGACTCTATATGTTATGTTACCTGTAGACAGCATGCCATTCAGCTATGCCATTTTACACTTCTCTCTATAGTGCTTATAGCAACCAGTAATATTTTATATACATTCGTATATGAAAAATTCTGAGCGTACAGGAATAATGCATAAACCGATCTGTTTTCCCCCAGAACTGCTCCAGTCTTTAAACCTCCCTCAAATTGTTCAAATACATGAGACAATGTACAGGCGCTAACAATTCCACTGTAGAATTAAAATATAAATGCACACAATGGAATATAAACATAAACCAAACATACCTTACTGGCTGCACACAACCAAAAGAGAATGAGTCTACTAGGTATTTGTAGGTAATACCTGCATGTTGCTTGTAGCATTAAGCAAAGTATAAACTTTTCCAACAAAACAGTAAAGCAGTTCTTTCTTATGTGCATTGCTTTTGCAAAGTAAATAAATATTCAGGCAGGGTAATGCATACAAAATGAAAATAATATATCAAAGTATGACAGATTTAGGACTGTAAAAATGCTCATGATGAAACTTTTATTTGACCAGCTGTTAATGGGTGCAATACAATTGTGATTAGATTTTTTTTTTTTCTTAAAGTAAATTGACACTGATCAGTGGTTGTTATAAAATAAATTTACTCAGACTATAGCTTGCAAGCAGTACACTAAAGTAGCGCACACCTTTTAAACACCATTCATTTAAAAGTAAATGCATTTGGGGAGTAATGCTGCTCTTTTATCTTTCTGTTTAGGACGTGTAGTGAATATAACCAGCATGTACGGTCGGATGGGAAATGCCCTCCGTTCTCCCTATTGCGTCTCTAAACATGGAGTGGAGACATTTTCCGACTGCCTCAGGTACGAGATGAAGGCATGGGGGGTCAAAGTGTCCATCATCGAGCCTGGGAACTTCATAGTTGCCACAGGGATCCTGACGCGCGACGTCGTATCCACAACTGCGGAGAAGCTATGGAAGGAAGCGCCCGATTGTGTGAAGGAGGATTATGGGAAGGCCCATTTTGAGCAGTACATGGCTCTGATGCGCTCCTATTGCAACAGCGGGCAGAAGGAAGTGACGCCTGTATTGGATGACGTTACGGACGCCATCTCCTCAAAACGCCCTTTCACTCGCTACAGCCCCATGGAGCCGCACTGGTGGATTCGCATGCAGATTATGACCCATCTCCCAGCTGCCATATCAGACCGCCTCTATTTTTAAGTGTTTGTTCCCCTGCTTGGGGAATTCCCTTCGAGCCTTAATCATCATCTAACTCCTGCAATTTCAATTTGGGCTTCTATTATTAGCAATATTTTGCCAATTTCCATATCGTATGGATATTCCATACCACATGGCAATCGGATCACTCCGGAATGTCATGAAGTGCAACAACCCACCGCGGTGTGTACTATGTTCTGAAAGCATGCGCAGACAGAAATCCGACAAGTCTTTGTGTGATCTACATGTCACCACTTGCAGTGTGAGCACAGTAACACTATCAGTTTAATTTAGCTTTCTTAGTTGTACAGATCAATTCGCAAAATCAAAATCGCAACAAAACAAGGTACTCCAGGTAGTTTAAAAAAAGAACCACTTTAATGAAATCACATTTATAACTTCCCCTTAACCACAAATGTAATCAACTGATCAGAATGTGCTTGTGGGCTGACACCGGCGTTTCAGATTTACCCTAGAGCTTTGATGGATGGCCGGGCTGATGCATTTGAAATGTAATGAAGGTCTCTCACCCAGGGTCTTTTCTGTTAATACCTGTTCAGTCACCCAAGTTAAACTGCATCCAGCACTCAATGTCCCAGTGTGGTGCCAATTTGGTTTAGTGCACAGCATTACCCATATTAATCTATAAACCTTTGAACCCTGTCGATTAGAAGCAGCCATTTTACATAAACCCTGTCGGTGGCACAGTGACGCATGCACAGTACACACATGTATGCCCAGAGATCTTTGGTCTGGCCTTCGATCCCTACCTGTGTGGAGTTGGCATGTCTGCCAACTGCGTCTGCATGTGTTCTCCGGTTTCATCCCACATTCAAAAGGCATGCGCCACCTTGCCTCCGCCTTGTGGTTTAGGTCCAAGTATCAAACCCCACTTCTGCCCAGCTACCACTGTTGGGTCCTTGAGCAAGGCTCTTAACCCACAGTTGCTTGGAGTGTAAGATTGTATCATTTTGTAAGCTGCTCTGGATAAGAGCATCTGCTAAATAATGTAAATGATGGGTTAATTGGTCACTTCAAATTGGCCTGGTTAAATGTGAATGACTAGTATCCTTTTATCCTAGTAACCATGTTCCTGTAGCAAAATCAGCGCTTTATAAAATAAATAAACAAAACAAGCATAAGCCCTGTTACTTAACGATTTTTTTTTTTTAAAAGGTCACAAATAATTGTCATTTGAAAAATGTGAGGAGTATGTAAGGAGGCAGTTTTTAGGTGTTTTTTGTTTATTTGATCAATTTCTATTGCTTGTTACAAAAAATGCCTCAGATCCAGTGCATAAGTAAATTAGACAATACATGTCTTGCAAAAATAAGATATGCTTTTTAGAGGTTGGTATTGGACTAATACACTCTATACAGTATATGTGTACAGTATACATATATTACAGATACATCATTTGGGTCCTTTTTGAGTCTTGGTCCTTTCAAGGTTTCTTGCTTATATAATTTAGGGAGTTTGGGCCCAGATTTTGTAAACCTGTGTTGAGACAATGCTCAGTTTAAAATATAAAGTTATAGATCAGCTATGACAATAAAACAAAGTGACTTTAATAACACTGACAGCATGATGCTCTGGGCAATGTTCTGCTAGGAACCTTGGGTCCTGACATTTGTGTGGATGTTACTTTGACACCTATCACCAACCTCAACGTTGTTGCAGACCAAGTACACCCCTTCATGGCAACCCCTTTTATTTCATAATGGCAATGATGTATCTCAAAAGGATTGTGCATCCTGTCACACTTGCATGACCTAAAGGAGCGTTTTCAGATTTTATTCGAGGCATTTAGGCTTTTGTTTGGAGGTAGTAAAACAGTTTGATATCACTTTGAAATAAATGAAGGTGTATTTGTATGACACTACTGATACCACTAAATGAAGGGGAAGGAGATAAATGTCTGTAGTTTGATGTGATATTGTAATCGGCAGTGCTGTTGTCTGTAGCACATGCATGTGCTTATTGCAAACAATGATTTAAACATTTCCAAGTTCAGAGAGAAGTCTGTAATAACAATTTCTTGGGCAGTTGATCACTGTTGTTTATGTTATGTTTTAACTATGCTTTTATCAGGTTAGGGTCACAGAAGTATCTGGAGAGCACAGTTTAGATCTGAGCATGCCCTGGATGAGACACCAGTCAATCTATGGGCTGGATGTTGCCATGCTAGGGGATGATCCCCTGACTGATCTCATATATCTCTCTCTCTATCTATAGTGCTGAGCGAACTTGTTGCTGATTTGCTACACAGTTGTGGTTACATCTTCAAAGCAGTCGTGTGTCTGATCTAACCAGAATTACTTGCTTACACTGTTTTCATACCCACTTAATCCAATTCAGGGTCATGGGGGAACCGTCCCTGGTAAGGGTTTGAAATGGAACTCTAACTGACCTAATGCATGTTTTTGGAATGTGGGAGGCAACTCACTGACATCGGCAAAGCCTACAACTACACACTGGCATTGCCTGGGGTTCACTAGAGCTAGCTGGTGTGCCAACTGTACTAAACACAGTACCACTATTACCATTACTTCAGTGTTGAAAAGTGGATACAACCTATCTGATATCTGTCTTATAGGAAATGTGTCATTTTATACTGTATTGCCCAAACCGAAAAATTCGAGTTAAAAAGTCTGTGATGTTAACATTTATTGATTTAGTTAAACAACTACCACAGGGAAATCTTCTCCCTTCAGTAAACAGTGTTAAACTTTAACAGTTTTAAAACTTAGTTTAAAGATGTGGTTGAAATGAGTTAGACTGAGAAATGCCACTCACATATTTGCGTATTTTACTGAATTGTACTCGGTCACATTAAAAATTGTTCAAGCTGTAGTGCGTTGCAAGTATTTTCATAACTTTTGCCTCAATTGTCCACCAGAGGGAACAGTATTACAGCTTACATGCTTGCATTGAAATGAATGGAAATAGTGAATATTATACCGTGTTAAAGATTTGACCTTTCCCAGTAATAAAGGGTTTTAGATATGATTTAGTCATTTTTGGAAGTGTTTTTCCGTATTCGTAGGAATGAATGTACCTGGTTAATTTGCAGTTAGTTAATAGATAAACTACCTGCAGGTGGCAGGCTTTCATTCTGGGCTTTGTTCAGCATGCAAGACTTATGTACCTGCCATATAAAACTGTTGTTACCAATGATAAGTACAATCAAATACCTAGATTTTATATAATATGGTATAGTGTGTGTGTGTGTGTGTGTATATATATAGAAACAAAATTTGGTGTTATCAGATTATACTTAATTATACTTTATTTTGATTATTCCCATTTGCTCCCGGAAGAAAGAGATTTTCCATTTCAGTAGCATTACACAGCCATGTGAGTGAACAGTATTTGCTTTAACTGACTGAATTTAATAATATTATATTTAATTATTATATTCTATTAAAGATTAAGGTTCATTCATTATGTATGTATGCATCTACAGTGGTGTGAAAAAGTGTTTGCCACTTCCTCATTTCCTGTTTTTTTGCATGTTTGTCACACAAGTGTTTCGGAAAATTAAACCAAAGTAAATAGAAGTTAAAGACGACACAAGTAAACTAAAAAATGCAATTTGTAAATAAAGGTGTTTATTATTAGGGGAGAAAAAAATCTAAACCTACATGGCCCTGTGTGAAATGACTCATCCAAGTGGTCACAAAAGACTGCAGGCCTTCAGGCCTCACTTACCTCAGTTAAGGTCAGAGTTCATGCCTCCACCATAAGAAAGAGACTGGGCAAAAATGGCCTGCATGGCAGAGTTCCAAGAAGAAAACCACTGCTAAGCAAACAGAACATTAAAGCTCGTCTCAATTTTCATGATCTCAATCTTTATGATCCCCA
>JAVSBV010183012.1:0-13113 GCA_033117975.1 Parotocinclus spilosoma | reverse complement strand
AGAGAGAGAGAGAGAGAGAGAGAGAGAGAGAGAGAGAGAGAGAGAGAGAGAGAGAGAGAGAGAGAGACATAGAGAGACATAGAGAGACAGAGAGAGAGAGAGAGAGAGAGAGAGAGAGAGAGAGAGAGACCAATATCACAGTAGACTGTATCCGCAGTAACTAAGTCTCAGCGGCACGCCACAGTGCGGCTATTAATCTTGGGAAGTTTCCAAAAGGATTCTTTATAAACTCATCACCTTAATGTCGGAACTGCTGAATATTACCCCACCGATGCTATGGTTACCTTTATTACGGTATGTTTATGTTTTTTCACTTGTTTGTACAGTTGTTTTACATAAATTGGGGATCGTATGGATCGGCAGTGTTGCGCTTTTGGAGCAATGTGCACAGGTAGGACACTGGCGGGTCATACCAACTCCAAATCCTGGATGTTTTACAATTTTAGACTTTTCATTTCGTTATCATATACTTGTGAGTTGTTCCATGCTGATAGCGCAAGTAATATCCCCAGGGTTATTTATGTTTGCGCTGAATTCGCTGTAGGTTTATTCCAAAGACCTGTGCGCAAAAGGCAGTAGATTCCCGACTCTGAAAGATTAAGCTAAAAAAGTGGCAGCATAGCCTATATGACAACAGGGGAAAACGGGTTGAAATGCTGTGCACAGCCCCAGGGTGATCTTAAAACCAGTACGGCCAAATTCACTCTCCTTCTGCAATGTGCGCTTCTCTTTATGGAAAACAATAGATTTACGCCGAAAAGTTTGCCAGCTCCCCAAACTACCGCATCCTGCCACAAAACCGAAACCCTAAGATGGGTCTCTACCTACACAATGTGCTAGCAAAGACTGCCTTCTCACGGCTCGTTATAGATAGAATTTCTTAACTATACAGCTGTGACACATTACTAGGTTCTTGTGCTTTAGTGGAAACTTTCTGAACAGCCGCTTTCGCCCTTGCATGTTGTGCGCTCTTGTTTTAGACTAGGTTTAACACGCACGGATCTCTAAACGCCTAAGCATACAGCATACGCGCAAATTTGCGAACAGTGTTTACCTCCTGTTGCTGATAAATGCGTATTTCTATTATCTACCATTCTTTCTTATATCCAGAAATATCCAGAACTTTTACGCTAAACTCTTCAAAATGCGCATCTGGGCACATATTGGCACGGTTTTTCCAGAACTGTGGTTTGTTCCAATCGTGCAAGTGTTTCTTGGAAGATTTGCTGAGTGCATGCCTAAAATGTGTAGTACTTTGGAGAGGAGGAAAGTAAGTACATAAGCTTGCATACTTTTACCAGAAATACCCACACATGCACTGACGTCCCTCCCGTCAGATACAAATGCACCGTCCCAAATAAACACAAGATCATAAGCACTGAAAAGGGACACGCTAGGTTTCGGTTTTTGTGGTCATGTACAGGCGTGGCACACTGTGCAATCTGACATATAGAGTTAATAGATGTGACATGAACAAACTGAATGTAGTTCACTGCCTAAATGCGGACTTTTGTCTTTTGGAAATCTGTAAAGATACCACGAACCCTGAGCGCAAAAGTACTGTACGCGACAAACCAAAATAGTGCCCAGTATTACAATAGTGTTGCTCCACAATATCTTTTGGTTCGATTAAAATATATTTGTGTAGATTGTGCAGGTCTTGGATCTGCCTTTTCTTATTGGGAAGTATTCTGTCTGTTGTGACCACGTGGACAAAGGTGAACACTGAAGGCGTTAATTCAATACTGCAAGAGTATAAACTTCTTTAAGCTGCTCCAATGTTACCTGGTGTTCAGTTACAGGAATTTCCCTGTAGGATTACTGATGCATTTGGGGATGTCTTGCAGGTGCTATTTCGAACAGAAATGGAATATACAATAGGAATCATCTTCAGCGTTAGAACTATGCTGCATGGCACTCACTTTATAGTGTTGTAAAAGTTAAACAGGATGAGTAAGTGTAAGCAGACCGTCTGAATGTTTTAGGTACAGGTACAAAGAGTACTAAATATCTTATACAGATCTGCTTTTCAGAACTATTTAAACACTCCTTTAACGACAGCAAGGCTAAAACAAAATAGTTTGATCCTATCTGTATGTCTTTCTGTAGCTGGTAGGTTTCCAAAACATTTTGGAAGTTATGTTTGTAAGTCCTGATTATGTTCATTTATAAACAACATATACAGGCCAGGGTTTGAATGATGGAAGGGCTCTGCAGACCCCTACCCAAACATGTGATGGACTGGTGGTATTTAGGGAATGCTTACATCTGCCCCTGTGTCCTGTTAATATATAGAGTTTACTACCAGACAAAACAAAAGGGCCAAGCCCAACATTGTAAGCATTTTTATAGGATTCCAATTAATGAAGTTTATCAGGCGTTATTTTGTCCCACATACCACGCAAACATACAGAATCTTAAGATGTGTAACAATACAGATTCATTATTGTCAAATGTTTTCACACAATCTCCATTAGGGACAGGTCAAGATTGCAAGCAGACCAGTCCAGTACCCGGACCCTCTTCTTCCTCACCATACTTTTGTAATGTGTGCAGCATGTGATTTTGGATTGTCTTGTTGAAAAATGTATGGCTGTCCAAGAAAAACATGACAACTTGAAGGCGGCATATGTTGCTCTAAGAGCTCTGTGTACTTTTCTGCATTAATGCTGCCTTCGCAGAAGATATGTGAAAGTAACTCTGTAGTGTAATGCTTGATAAACGTTTGTCAAAGTAATCCCTTGCCCATGGGGTTATATTAGATATTGATGAATGGTGGTTCGCAGTGCAGTGCAGTGCAGTGCAGGGCTAATCAGAGATTATAGGAGTGCAGTTTAGGCTTGCTAGCACCGTTGATCTTTGCACAGTGATATTCCTCCAGACTCTTTGCAAAGCTTAGTAATTTAAGCACTTCCAACCTTTCTTTGGGGAAGACTGGTAAACATTTCAATAGTTTTTTTTTAATGCAGAGGTAATCCTCTGCATATCTTTGCTCAGCCTTTCTTGGATGCTGCTTTTGTACTAAATAATGATTATAATAACCTGTTACCATCCTAGACTTAAATTCACCTTGTCCCAGCTTTTTATGAAAGGTTAATACATTTTCTGAATAAGCTATAAGTTAATTTAATAGGTTATTTTCATCATTGCTATAAATTAATGATTTATAAGCCGTGCTCCATTATTGTGTGTAACTATTCCAGATGTGATGCGACCCAGTTATCTGGATGATCATGGTCACACAACAGCTGGCCTGTCACTATAGAATGCACTGATAATCTGGACAGATATTCATGGGAGTGCATGTAGACTTAAGCATGACCGTACCCAAACAGCCATACCCAACCATGACCCTGGTCTTTTTTGGTATCTGTATTCAAACTGTGGGAATTTCTTAACTTTGACCATATATGGAATGGTTTAACTGCTGATAATCTAACAAAATGAGCTGCCACACAGACTGTCACATACAGTGATTTGGGGGATTATATTCATTTACAACACATTTTTTAATTGTCCTCATGCAAAATGTCCATACTCTGTAAAATAAGTTACACTGGCATCCTGGAGGGAATGAATTAATGTATGAATAGATTCCCTTTCATAATCATATAAAGGAGCCGTAAAAAGTTTATCTCAAGTTACCAACAGTGGTGCTAGAAAATTTGCGAACCATCTAGAATTTGTAGTATCCACTGTCAGAGTGCATATTTCAAGAAAATTCACTTCTTTGTGAGTCACCTTCTCTGCAAGTGATCAACTTACAAATGTCACTCTAAGAGCTCTCGTGTAATTCTCTGTGAGGTAAAAAAGAAATCCAGAATAACTTTTAAGCAAATAAAGGCATTTGTTACATTGACTAATCTGTGCTAATAAGTGCACCCTCAGGAGAACACTCAACAACAGTGGTGTGTATGGAAGAAAGCCACTGTTTTCCAAAACAACACTGATGCCCATCTGCAGTTAACTAACAATTATATGGATAAACCAGAAGTCTACTGGGAAAAAAAGTCTGGTGGACAGATGAGACCCATACAGAGCCTTCTGGTTAAAAGTGGAAGCTTAATGTCTTGAGAATGGCCAGCACTGTATTTCATCACAAAAACCTTATCCCATCTCCTTTACCTAAAGAAAATATCAGGACAGCTGCCCATTAACTGAATCAAAAGAACAGGAAGCAAGACAACAATCCTAAGTGCACAAGTAATTAAACTAAAGAAAGGTTAGGGATCATTAAACTTATTTTGTAATGGCCACATTAAAGTCCTCAGCTTTCTCTTACAGAAATGTTGTGGGAGGACCTGAAGTGAGCAGTTCATATGAGGAAAGCCACCAATATCCCAAAGTTGAAATTCTTCTGCAGGGAGGAATGGATTAAAATTCCTCCAAGCTGATGTGCAGGACTAATTAACATTTACTGGAGACGTTTCGTTGTAGTCAGTTATGCACATGGAGGTCACATCAGATGCTAAAATCAAATGTTCACGTCCTATTGCCAATCACAGATATATACTACTGTACGGGTTTCATCATTAAATAAATGGGCTGTCAGATACATCAGCAACCTCAGAGTGATTGGTAAGTGTTTGAGACTTAAGTAGTTAAGCAAAATGTTTTATTTTGGTACTTCCTGTACATGGCAGCGCTAATTTGGATGTTGATAGATTGAATATTTAGATATAGATATAGATAGGATGTTAGATATAGATTGAATATTTAGTTCCAATATATATATTAAATATTCAAGTATAATATTTACAATAAATATACATGGTCTTGTTTCTATTTATAAGTTGTAGTTTTATGTAGATTTATAATTATTATTTACATTTAATATTTAGATATTTATTTATTTATAGATATTTTCTATTTTAAGCATTTATAGTTTCTTAGCCACTTTACATTTGTAAAACTTAGAGAGTTATTTAGAGAGTGTGACGCTTTACAAATTGTGCCCCATAGTTTAGTGGGGTTCTAATTTGTTTTTCTTTTAGGACTTCTTGTGTTGATATTTTAGGTAAGATTTATTCCAAAATAAAGGGTCCACAACTTTCATACACTGCTGTAAATGTGTCTATTGTAATAAGTGTGTGTGTGTGTGTGTGTGTGTGAGCATGCATGAGCAACAGTTCAGATGCTATTAATCACTTCTTTGCATCTGTACACAGTGCTCTCTCTTTAGAGTAGAGAAGATAAATGATCTAGGATTGTCTAATACTGGGGGCACAGCCCTGCTGGCTGAAAGGTATTTGTCATATTTGTGGTTTGTCTTTCTGGGTTTGTCATCACATTTCCATGGGCTATTACAAGTTAGTGTCTTGTAGCAATGACATTGTGCAAAGTGTGTTTGTTTACACAGCTGTTCTAGTGGACTTGTTCCAACACTGTAAAATCTGTAGATATTTACACAAATCATGCATTGTACAGAAAGGGCTAGGCATGGGCATAGCAATTAGCAATTTTGGGGCAATCTTAGCTATTAAGACTGTATTAGCTTATTGATTCTGTTTCCCTTCTTCTATCAAACTTAATCAGAAGTTAGAAATTCTTAAACTCACCTGAATATAGCTAACAATTCCATTCTAGCCATTTTCATTATTAAATGTTTCAACATAATAATTCCAGATTTTGTAGACATGGTAAAGCGAGTGAGCAAAAATGCACACAAAGTCAGAATGTCAGACGATTCAAGATAATATAAGTTCATTGATTGGATGCTGGACTAGAAGTTCAGTAACTTGTTTTTCTCCATGAGTAAATGTGAGTGCTGATTTTGTTTGGGCATGTAAAGAAAGGACTGGTTTATTCTGTTTAAATGGATTCTGTGGTAATTAATATTCAATAATGACAAAAAAAACTTTTATAGTTCATAACAGGGGTGGGCGATATGGCCCTGAAATAATATCACAATATTTTAGGGTACTTTTGCGATAACGATATATTTGCCGATATATTTCAACAGCATACAATTGCAACAAAATATATTTTAGACTTTAATATACCTCACCTCGCAGCATTTTGGACCTCATTCTCTCCGCTCCGTACTTCTGCTTGAGGTGGTCAAAGAAATTAGATTTGTTGGTACAGACCTTTTGCATAGCTTACATATCACTGTAGTTTGTTGTAAATCTAATATTTTGTACCAAAACCACCTCCACACTACCGAAGTCGCTGCCCTTTTTGGGACAAACTCCACCACTGCAAAACCCATTTTCTGTCATAAATGTTGCTCTGCCACGTCACGTAATGAAAGTACTCCATAAAGATGTCGTAATATCACAACATGGATGTTTAATATCATCTAAAAAAATTATACCAGTATTATTGTGAACGATACAATATGACATACCTTTAATTTTCACCCTTGTTAAAGATATGTAGAAATATGAAAATTACCTTTGTATTTAAATTATGCTCAACCTTCTGAATGAATGTCTTAACCTTTCTTAATTGAAGTACATTTGATCTGAATTAAGAAATGAGTTTTTGTTTTAGAAAACATTTACATTTACATTTATGGCATTTTTAGACACCCTTATACAGGGCGACTTACAATTCAAGCAGTTGTGGGTTAAGGGTCTTGCTCAAAAACCCAACTGTGGTCGCTACGCAGAGGTGGAATTTGAACCCTGGACCTTTTGGTCCAGAGTGCAGTACCTTAACCGCTAGGCTACCACAAACTAAAACACAACTATTTGCTCAGATTTCCCAACAATAGAGCACGGCACTATCTCACACTTGGCATGCTTGATAAAATACAAAAGATACAAAGATAGAAAGCATTGACTGAGACAATTCTTAATACAGAATCTCTGCAGATATTTCTGCTTCAGTACGATCATACAAGAAAACACTGAAAAAAAAGCTTGGTCCTGTGTTGATTAAATCATTTTTTGCAGATTCAGACACATGTTTTGGATGATTGTCTTGCTTGAGGATCCAAACAGACCCAGTTGTAGCTTCTTGGAAGAGGAACCAGGTGTTCATTTAAAAATAGTGGTTACTTTATGGAATCCATTATGTCAAGTATTCCTAAAAAGTTCCCGGTGCATTTGAAGAAAGAAATGACCCATCCTGTACTATACTTAACATTGAGGATTAATCTGTTTTTTTGTATGATTCTCCTTTTGAGTGCTCAGCCACCTTTTATGTTTGTTGACAAAAAGCTTATTTGTCTCATCTCACCATAGAAACCGGTTTCAGTTATAGATCCAATGTCTAGTTGGCAGTAGCTGGTTGGCCTGAACTAGAATTCAGTTTGTAGATAAGGAGACTTGTCAAAACCAAACTGTGTGATAACACCAACTGTGTGGCAAAACGTACTGTTTTACAACTGCTGACCCGCAATGTTTTTATTAATAATATTGTTTGTGCTATTTTATAAAATCTATACAATCACAGTCTGATCCTAGATCCACCTTCACTAAGATTACCCTAACACAATTAACTTACTATAACAAAATATAACTGCATTTTATTGGCTTTGTGGTCATGCTGTGCACAATAACAATACATTTAAATTGAATCATGTGTCACCTAATCTAATCTAATCTAATCTAATGCAATGTTATTTAATCTAATATTTCCACCCAATCTAGAAAGCACCTGAACCTTAACAGGACTAGAAAAATGTGGCAAAACTAAATCCATCAATAGCATAATGTTGATACAGTATGTGTTGTGGTGTGTCTGTATTATCTGACACAGATCATACATCGCAAAACATGTGTGAGAAATCAACTTCCCACATAAGATTTCCGCTTTGAAAGATTGACAACACTGACTAAGGATCAGAAAGTGCTCTATATCCCATCTAGGAAACATTCTGTTGATAGTATAAAACCTTGTGCCTGTTTCCTGCATCTGGGGCAAGATGGCTTGTCATCATTTATGGAACAATCAATTTTAAATACCAGCAAACTCTAATGGAAAATGTCAGGACCTTTATCCATGAACTAAATCTCAGAAGAACATGGGTCATGAACCAAGATTATGACCCTAAGCACACAAGCCATCCCACCAAAGGCCACTCTTAGAGTTATATAAAAATGGATTATTTTCCTCAATAAATACATGACCTAGTATACTATTTTGCTGCCATTTGTTATTTGAGGTTTCTTTGTCTACCTTTAGGTCATGTGTAATAATGCTTGGCAAACTGTTACAATTGCCACCAAACAGAAAGTGCTTGAAACTTGAACCCAGCACTACTATGCCTGTAAAAGGTATCTGAAACAACTTTAAGCCATAATTACTCTCAGACCAAGCAGACCATCTATCCAGATGGAATGTGTTTTCAGTGTAGAAGCAAATGTTTTTTCGTTCAATTAACTGACCATGTCGTTACAGAATAAAAAAGCTTTTAATATTGGTATAAATAACTTATGTAGTCAAAATGCATCCATAACAGATGTGTGAGCAAAAGTATTTGAAATGCAAGTTTTACATTATGAAAAATCTTTCACATCCATTACATTCAATTTCATTTTATCTCTGTGACCATTTAGGGCAGGAAAGCACTTTGACTGAGCACTCAAATAATTACTGAAAACATTGGGTCGTACATGCACTATACTCTGGAGGTGCTGAGTGGTTCTGCCAGGACCAGGTGGTCGGGATATTAAAAAACAACATAGTTGCATAGCTATGTAGTTACATAAAATATTGCTCTACGTTTCATAACTAATCACCAGACTAACAAGACCTGCATGCCTATTAACTGGGGCTAATATGAACAAGCGTTAGCAGTGGTATTTTGGGGGGAGGGGTTTGGGACTGACAGTTCACAATTCTATTACCAAAAAGTCACTGTGTTATTCCCTTCAAAATGGTTTCTTATAGTATTTCCTAGTATTTTTCAGCTAGGATATTCAATATTGCTTCTGGGATCGCTAAAGGATCAAAGTGCCGGTCTGTTCTCTGGTTGGTGGATTTTTTCTAATGCAGTTGCATATTTGAACACTAGATTTGAACGACAATCATACGTAATGCTCCCACGCATATAAAAATCATTTTAATTTCATTTAATTGCAGAGGACTTGAGGTTCTTTTAACATTTTTTTACAATGTATAAACTACACATGATTTTTTATTGTCTTTCTTCAGAAATAAAAAAAGTTCCACTCAGTTATTGAAGATATGGCGAAGCTACAATAGAGCATTTTAATTACAATTTTAAATCTCTGTTTCTGGGATTTTATTTTATTTGGAGTATACAGTGAATAAATGGAATTATTGACTAAAATCCAGTTCTCTTTATGCCAGATCAGAGTATGCTATATACACTTATATAAACAATTAACTGCAGAAATATGACAATGATCAAATTATTAATTGCACTCACCCTGGATATGGGTGCCTTTTAAATACTACTATATTACTAAATATTCTATGCTATGTAAATGAAGATATAAGTTGCCTATACATTTGACCCTATGGGACACCTGGGTTTAATTATCTCAACTTCAATCCCTTGTGTTTGAATAAGTCACAAAGCACATGACTAGCACATGACTATCTAGACAGCAAAGGCAAAGATTTTGACTTAACCTATTAAAAACCATGATCCCCATTTGGGGATCGGGTGCTTTAATTCGCCCACTGATGGGATGCGATGGGATGTACGCAGACAGAAATAAAGTAAAAAATGTTGGCAGTTAATGGGTTAAACCTGATTGATGTACCTACAAGCAACTTACATGAAAGGAAAGCTAGATGGCATGTGTAAAATGTGGGGAGATTCTCGCGGCTGGTGGATCTGTGGTTTTAAAGACTGTCAGTTGAGTCTGTAAGCATTCTCTCAGTCTCTAAAGGTAAATGAAGGAATGGGCTCAAAGCATTCTTTTCTGTTATAATGTTATAATGTTATAATGGATATACCTTCCAGATGGGAACTGTTGCATGATGCTGGTTTTAGATCTTGAATTTGAGTCTCATGCCTCTACAAGAACATCTGGACACTTGGAAGGCATTAGAGATAAAATGTTCACTAAATGTTAAGGTGCTCTTCAACTTTAAGAACTATCACAAATCTAGTCAGTAGAACCAGGGGTTTTATTTGTGTTCATTTTTCACCAGAATAAACTGAAACTTAGTGACAGTAAAAGCAATCTTGGCCTGTATTTTTAAAATTAAACTTTTGATAAAATCAAATTATAATGGTGTCTTTTCATTTTCCCATGGCTCCATATCTTTAGTGTTCAAACAACTTAAAATCCTATAAAATAAATAACCTGATAACAGTTAAGATAAGGCTTGATGTGTTCAGTGTAGGAATTTCAAACCCAGGTCCCTGGTTCTTCTAACATCTTATATGTGACTTGAGGCTAACGGGAAAGCAACACTAGCAGAAGAATTGTAGAACAGCCTGTGTACACAGAGCATGTGCCTTTGGTGGCCAAATAAATTGTATTCCTGAAGAATAAGCTAGCACATTTAAAAAAAAAAAGAAAATGTAGGGACATTATGTTTGGACTTTGTGACACAGCTGTTTTTTCATTGTACTATATAAGAAAAGAGATGTGAAGTTGGGTAGAACAGAAACATCAAAACTACATTTTTGTATATTTGTGGCAAATGCCTGACACACTAGCAGGCTTTCCATCGGGCTAACATGACTTATTAGTAAACTTAAAATTGCTAAACAATTTTATGTCATGTTTTTATGACAGCAAGAGTCAGACATCTGGCCACTATTTGAAGTTCTGTGAATCTCCTGTATACAGGAAATACATTTTTGTGAGCAAGCCAGCAAGGGAAAGATATATAGAGAGAGGTAGATCCCAACCCAGAGAAGGAAAAAAAGATTAGCATTTAGCATTTAGCTATTATCATTCCAATGCTGAAAGTTTTATGTGTGTATACTGTTCACATTGCATAGAAAGATTTAACACTTTTTACGTTTTGGGAACATTTTGCTGGTGAGGAAAATGCTTTTTTTAACAGAATGCTCTTTTAAAACACCAAAATAGCTGTGGTTGTAGGTGTAGCAGTGATTAACAACAGTTGTGCTTCCTTGTCATTTCTGCCAATAGAAAGTCTTCATCAAGACAAATGTGTGTGTGTGAGTATGATTGATAATGTTATCTAATAAATTGTCAGGTTCTCTCATAATCAAAGGCCCAACAATCAAAGTGGACCAGTTACTTTGGGTAAATGGAGGTGTGGAAGTGATGGTGCTACCACTCTCATATGACTTTTTGCAGTGTGGAATATCTGCACAGTTATTCTAAAGGTTCCTAGACAAATACAGTCGATTCAGGTTATTAGGACCACCGGTTAATGGGACCAGCCGCTTATTCGGACCAAATCCTAAAGTACCAAAACAAATCCTGTTATATACATGTAATGTTATTCTCTTATTTGGACCAAAATTCCGCTTAATCGGAACAAAGAACGTGAGAGCCAGTAAGAAATATGTAATATCTGTGGTTACCAAAGATACTCTTCATGTCTGTCATCACTACCTGAAAACTCCCGAGTTTCTCTTCAGCCCTCTACTGCCACCTACAGGTCTTTGCCTAACATTTCTATTTACTACAGAAAAAGCCACAAGTTGCCACTTAGCCACTGCAAAAGCGGGTCGGATCACACTGGATAAGTTCTTCAAAAGTTGACTGGAATTACGTAAGAACTTTTTTTTTTACAGTATTATGCTTCGCATGCTGAGTACCTATACATTGTGTTGTAGATCGTTTCGAAAACTTGTTTTGCAAATTTATTTTTCAAATAACAAAGTTTGTAAGCAACTGTAGTTCTTGATTGTACGTTCACTATACGTGTAAATCACACAATAAATGTTTAATAAACATTGAATATGTTACATAGCACGTCCCGTCTTGTAACATAAAGCATGTTTGTTTAATCGGACCAGCCGGTTATTTGGACCAAAACGATTGTGTCCCGATGTGGTCCTATTAACCGGATTCGACTGTAATTCTCTAGGGTGAACTTCTGCACATTACACCACTGGTATTTGTGTAGCATAATCAGTGTGGTGAGAAAAAGGTTTCGTATTATAAACTCTCGCCAGCCATTTTATTAGAAGCACCTGTAAACCTGCTCAGTCATGCAGTTATGTGGCCAGTCATGTGGCAGCAGTTTAGTGCATTAAATCATGAAGACGTGGGTCAAGAGTTTCACCAGGAGGGAATAGTTAATGGCACTGTTGTTGGTCCCAGATGGGGAGGTTTATGTATTTTCAAAACTTCTGGGATTCACACAGAACAGTCTGAAGGGTCCACGCAGAATCCAAACATTGATATTTCTGTAGACAGAAACGTCTTGATGCCAGGTCATATCAGAATGGCCAGACTTAAAAAATAACAGGATAGCTACAGTAACTAATATAACCACTAAGACGGTGTTAATTAGAAAAGCATCTCTGAATGCCCATCACATCAAACCTAAGGCGGATAGGCTACAATTGCAGAAGGCCAGCATGCCAAGAACAAGAATCTAAAATTACAGTTGACAGTTGGCATAAGCAGCTCCAGATTTTGGTTTGGTTTAACATTGTGGGTAATGATTGGTTGGCACATCACAGTACATTGAATACTGTTGCTGACTATATGCAAATGGCCAGTTTCCCAAATTCTAATGAGCACAAAGTCCCCTAAAACTGAACCCATTACAATGAGATCAGAGAAACTTAATGACTACAAATCTTCAATCATCTTAGCACACTTGGAATGTGATCGAATGTGAGAATCACAGCATGAATTCGCAGCTGGCAAATCTGCAGCAATAACATCATGTAATCATGGTAACATGGACTAAATCTCTAAGGAATGTTTTTAGTACCCTTGTATTCATTAACTACAGAGACTTCAGGCACTTCTGAGAATATAAACACTTTATTTAACATTGTTCAATTCTTACATAAAACATCTAATGTGGCTTTTTGTGTCTTGGTCCTCCAGGTTAAGGTGTTTTTCCTTCCCACTGTTGCCCTAGACTTTCTCAATTAGGGCTGTAAGCCTATATATACAGTGCATCCGGAAAGTATTAACAGCGCTTCACTTTTTCCACATTTTGCTACGTTACAGCCGTATTCCAAATTGTATTAAATTAATCTCTTTCCTCAAAATTCTACACAAAATACCCCATTATGAC
>JAVSBV010183002.1:0-13113 GCA_033117975.1 Parotocinclus spilosoma | reverse complement strand
TGTGTGTATGTGTGTGTGTGTGTGTGTGTAGTGTGTGTGTGAATTGTGTGTGTGTGTGTGTATTGTGTGTGTATTGTGTGTGTGTGTGTGTATGTATATTTATATATACACACACACACACGTATGCATATGTGTGTGCGTGCGTGTGTGTGTGTATAAATAAATATATAATAAAAAATAAGTGTGTGTGTGTGTATATACACACGTATGTATGCATATGCATGTATATATATGTATATATATATATATATATAATATAATATAATATACCTTGCAAAAATTTGTATATACTACAAAATGTGTTGCACGTTGTACGTAATGTATTCATCCTGCGTGACGTTAATTAAAAGTAAATAAGTCATGGAATAGACTATTTATTATATTTGAAAACAGTTTAAATTTAATTGCATTTGATCCACTTCCTGGTAGGTAAAAATATTTCCTCGTTTCAAATACATTTTTCAATAATTTAACAGAGACGGCTGAATTCAGAACTAAAGCCTTCTTCTCCAGTACTGCTCTCAAGTTGGGTTTATACTGTGGTTATAAAATTTGCCTTTGAAACATGGTTGCCACAAATAAATAAGTAATCAGAACATTATGCAGAAAGATGTGAAATAAAAAAAGCTTTTTAATTTAATAACCTCTTCACACCTAATTTAAACCCAGAAACGAACATTGGATTGATCTCGATTTTGTAACCAAGGTACTCGGTGCCGTCTATCGTCCATTATACATCAATAACAGTGTTCATGTCCTGGAATGCCGTCATACTGCCCAACCCTAGTATTAATACTGACAGGACCTTCGACAAAAAAGTAGGCTCACAACAAGCGAGTAGTTGCTATGCAACGGGAACAATTTCCTACGCTATAGTAAAACAGTATGTTATAAAAAGTTTATTTATATAACACTATCAAGTAATGGTAATGCGAGATGAAGAAAGCAAATACGCAAAGCTGAATTGAAATGAAAATATAATAATAATAAACATCTTAATCAATCTGCCCTCGTGCCAGAGGGTGAAAACGCATGCTTATGGTATTAATTAATATCATACTATTGAAAATAAACGCTTATTGATTGGACGCAGAAAGAAAAGAGCAATTACATGCTTTATCCTGTTTTTATTTAGGACTGGTTTAGAGTGTTTGAAAGGATTATTGATGTATTATGATAAAAAATAAGTTATAATTAATGACAGACACATCTAAGCTGGTCTCTAAAATTTATGTCCAGATGAGGTCTAGACTGAGACATGATCGAGACCAGAATAACACAATGCTATTTGGCTCTCTCTAGGTGGACAGCGGTGACAAAAAGTGACGGGGCGGAAGTGGCGTCTGTTTCATGCACTCTGGATTTTAAAGGTTTTAAAGCAAATCACAGTGGTCACAGCGGCGAGGAAGCGTCCATCTGTGTGACAGGATTTTTTTCCCCGTACAAGACTCAAAGGCAAGGTAGAGGTAACAGATGCTAGGGTGGAACAAAACGCATAAGGTTTTTAATTTGAACTGCAGTATTACACACCTCACTTTGGCTGCTGGAGTTTGTTTATCAGGAAGAAGAGGAGGAACAGGCACCGGTTCGGTGTAGTTATTCTATCGTCATGCCATCCCTCCTTTCACAAACACACAGCGTCATTACCTGCGGACGGAGGCATTGTGTGCCTTTAAATGAGCTTGAGTGTGTCAATGGTTAATCCGCAGTCAAACATGCGATCACGTTACAGCGCCAACTCCGCAAAGGTCATACTCGACTCGAGTCTTCATCTTCCAAGAAGCAGGAATGCTTTTAGTGCAATTTTCTGTTGGGTTATAAGGAACGAGAGCAAAAACAATGTACAGTCCTCACAAAGCAGTAGTCTGGATCCGTTCCATCTGTTGTCCAGATGGGTTCTGGTTTGTCGCTGATTTTAGGAGATAAATGGCTTGTTTTGCCTTCAGCTAAATGGGCTGTACGTGTGTAATAATCATTTATAGTGAGCTTAATTCTATTACTCGATGTAGTCTTATTGTCTGTCTGCCGAAAATATCAGCCTGGACACTGCGGTGGGCACACCATATCCTCCAAAATATTCCACGGGAAAAAACATATGTAAGAGTTTGCGAGCAGAGCGTACATTTGAAAGGTTTTGTACATCTCTGGGTTAAATATCACAGTAGCTACACGGCCATAAAGTGGCTTCTGTAGTCGCTTTCAGTAGCTTTAAATTGCATGGCTTATCCACGTTTACCTCTAAAAGTATAAAATCTATTTAAAAAGAATATGAGGACAATGAAAACAATATATCAAAGTCCTTTTTGTCCGCTCACATCCCAGTTGCTGTTCTTTCCTGTACTTCTGCATAGTATATTAAAGCATACCATTGCAGAACGAGTAAATGTGGCCTTATATGAGCTTATATGGGGGGGGTTAAAGTGTAGCCTAAACACCTTTCTGTTTATTACATGAACTGGGCGAAGGAACTGAGGAGTTATGTATGAGCATGTATATTTAAGTGCACTTTTGTAATTCAAATGTTACCCAGAATAAGGACGGGGAAAATGAAAATGCTCTGGCTTTGCTTATGGGTAGCACACATGAAAGCAGCTTTCCTTTAGATAATCACTTACAACGAATAAAATTGACCGTTGAAGATTTTATTGCCTATTATAATGTAGTCGTTATCTAATCCAAACACTATGCCAAACCTTGTTCGTATGCAAAGCCGGAATTCGAAACGCTTCACCTAAAAGTTTATCACGCTGAACGATTGCAATTAGTTTGGCTCCAATTAAGAATCCTTGCCCTTGTCGTCGCTCGTCCGTCATTTGCCAGGTCAGACATTTTTGGGTGAAGTGTTCTGCAAAACTGACAAGAGCTTAAACCAATTGTCCACGTATTTAAGAACGAGCCTTTTAAAACGTGTCGTCTCAAATCGAATGGAAAAAAAAAAAGATATATATTTTGCTGTGTTATAAGAACAACATTTTATGTTTTAAGTCATTTTTTTTTTTTGTACTACAGTTTGTACCTCTATTAAAGTGCTTAAAGGCTAAACCTGCATTTTCAATCCTTTGTCTCACTAGAGGATCCTTCTTCCATGATTTGCTTCTTAATCACCAGTAATGTCGGGTGGGTTAATCGACTGGGCATTGTGGGTAATATCTAACAGGTGTGTGTTAATGTGTAACCAGAGTGCTACTGATGACCTTGGAAACTGGCGTCTTCCCAAAACTCAAACGCCATATGGCTTTCTCGCTCCGCTGCTTTCATTTTTACTTTGGTTGCCGGGTTCTTGAAGTCGTACCTTGTAACTTGAGCGTGAACCTGCTTTATCTGTGGAGTTCCTGTGAAAATAGGAAATCTCGTTAACTTGTAGAGCAGCCGGAAGTCATGGGCATTTCACATTAGCCGAGTCCTGTGTGCAGTTTGCACATGTGGAGCTCATTAATGTTTAACGGTCTCTAATGTGTTATTAGTTAAGGGTATTTTTAGACCTGTGAATTATTAACTCCCTTTCTCATGGACCTGAAAGGGACACTTTTTTTCTTTATCCTCTCAAAGTCTGGTGCAAAGCTAGATTAATGGTGAACTCGTATTAGGCGACCCCCAAATTGCGGTTTGTTTCACTAGTGTGATCGTTCCGGGTTACTGAACTGTGCTCAGACCCACACAAATAGTTGGACTCGGGGACCGTACCATACCTGAGCATAGAGCACAAAATCAGCTGCCTTTGTAAACATATCATATAACATTTCTGCAGTGCGATAGCCAAAAAAACGCTGTTTTGCACAATAAACCATTGTTTAACGGAGTGTGAGGTCTGTGTGTCAGATGACATTAAAAAACCACAAAGTAAGTACAACCATAAAGTCCATTTTATGCCTTTGCTACCACAGAAACTTTCATTTCGATGATGTGTGCGCTTGGGTCCTAAACCTTTAAGTGCAGTGTGAGCACAGGGCAGTGGGGAAGCGAGGAGTGGGTTCAGTCCTGCTTTGACCGTGCGAGTACACCCCAACTCTTTTGATAGGTGTGATATGATCCACCAACCACATAGTACCTGATCTGTAGTGGTCCTGGGGGGGGGGGGGGGGGGGGGGGGTGAACCTAACAAATGACAGGTGCTCCCTGTTTTATGATGGACTGACCTGCAATACTGAGAGTTTGTGATGGGAATCTGGTAACACACACAGACACATTCCAGGCCAACAATGCACAGTATATGCAGTACTATTCTGTACTAGGATGATGTTGTTGGTGTGTCCCTGGTTGTAGGGAGTCGTAGCAGAAGCTCATGATTATGGGAAATGTAGGGTGGGTGGGTGAATGGGTGGGGGCTGGGGTGTGGGTGTGGCAGAATAACCTATAGTTTTAGTTCCATTTTTTTTTTCTGGGCAAGTGATAACGCAGTACAGATATTCTGCTGCACTCTCCTCTAGGAACTCAGTCGGCAGTGTGTGACGTAGGGAGTCGCATGGCAGGAGTGATGAGCAACTAGGAAATGTAGCAAGGAAAAGCCAAGATTGCAATAATTAATCGTTTTAGTTTTTACTTTCAATACATTATTAAATAAATTATGAGCTATTTAATACTTTAGTATAAAATAAACTGTAAGGCAATGACATAAAACGTTCACTTCAGGTTCTGCTCTAATATATACAGTATATGTTAAACTACATGATGTACAATAAATTCATTTTATGATGGATTTGTCGGAATGTATCCTTATTGTGTATTGGGAATGACCTGTATATAGAGAAACTACAGACACACTACAGTCTACAAAGTGTAGTCTATAAGGTAAGTGAAACCAAAATGGACATGAGTGTAGAAACAAGAAAGTGTACCTAATAAAGTGACCGGTGAGTGTAAACATTTAGTAACATCATTTCCCTGAAGGGTCGTGGGGGGGGGGCCATGGCATAGGAACCTTGGCCATTCTCGCAACAATTTGGATCCTTTGTGTAAACCGAAATAAGTTCCAATGATGAAAATGTATGCAGCTGTTTATGATAAATGCCAGGGAAATAAACTAAGATGCTTTTGGAAAGTCTTGGCTTTTCAACTTCGTTCAAAATGTCTCTGCATTTAAAAACTTCAAGCAATGTAGCAAATGCAACTATGAAAAGCAGAAATGCTGCAAATATGAAAGTGTAAGTTTCGTGTTTCTTAGGAGTTGCTTTGCAGTCTGGCTGCTGATCAATTTACTTTTTTATTTTTTTAACTTAAAAGCAGCCTGGTGGTTTAAATTTTGTTTGTATATTTGAATTATTTAACGTCACTATCAGCATCAGTTGCGATTACAGCGACACACACAAGGTTATATCAAAACTAGTCCTATATTTACACAATGCCAATTTAGAGGAATCAATTAACAGAACATGCATGTATTTGGACTGTGGGAGGAAACCCATGCAGATGGGGGGAGAACATGCACACAAACTCAATCGGACCCAGGACCTTCTTGCTGTGAGGTGGTGGTGCTAGCCACCGTGCCACCCTTATACATTTTTTAGCTAACCCTTTGATGTATTCGTTAATTTGGAATGTGCTGTTATGAAGGAAGTAATCAGAGCCACTCATATCGTCCATGTTGACCATCGTAGCATGTACACAGACCACAGACCTCCAACCCACTCACTAAAATCTAAATGTAGCAAGCTGTAGAAAATGAGAAGGGCAGTTCCTCTGTGCACCTACCATCCTTATGTCAAGTGTTGGTCTGCTGTGAAGGAGCTGCTAAGCACTGATTAAATGCCTCTATTTTCAGTATGTATTGAGAATATGTGCATTGATTTACCACCCAGCTGTTTACTTTTATTTATATTAATGTGAAAAGGTAGCACCGCTACAAGGGCCTGGGTTCAATCCCAAGGAGGAGCAGACTGGGTACTTTCTGTGTGGAGTTTACGTCTTCCCTGTGTCTACATGGGTTTACTCTGGTTTCCTCCCACAGTCCAAAGACATGTGTGGTAATTGATTACTCTAAATTGGCATTGACTTGAGTGTACACACACACACACACACACACAAACACACCTTGCGTATGTCTCTAAAATAGCCACTGATGCCAATAGTAATGTTAAAGAAGCCAAGTAATTAGACAGACAAACTATAACTACTATGTGATGTTAAAACAAACAAGCATGCAGTGCAGTACCTTAAGTAGTACTGTAAGTAAAGAACATTAGCAGGACTTGGACCATGTACATTTTTTTTTTATTGTTTTCATTCATGTGACTATTTAATGCCCTTTCTTGTTACAAAAAAAGCTAACCTGATTTTGAACAAGACAAAATTATACCGTTCTTGAAATATATCATCTGTTTTGTTTAAATCATGAAAAGCGATAAATAGAATTGAACACACAGTGGCGATTTTTGTGCATTCACATGTCCAGTTTCCCACAAAGAAAGTATTTTTGGCAATAACATAAAGGAATAGTCCAATTGGTCAGTCCTTACTGCTGAAAAACAGACCCTTAAAAACATGTAGTACTGTGTGAGAAACAGTGTGGCTGATGCTATGGTATCACACGTACCTCCTGGCTGGTGTCTTCATATGTGTGCAAAGCATGGTCCTTCATTACATCTAGTGCTTTATTACGTCAGAAATCACAAGTCTCTGTTAGATTACCCTAGGGAACCATCACTGGCCCAAGCAATTCAACTGCAGTTATGGGAGAAATGGTGACATGGGTGTGAAACCCTGTGTTTGTACTAAAGAATTCTAGAAATGTTTATTTTGGCCTTACTAACCCTATTATTCCATATTGAAGAGAGACAGTAAGGTTACATTCATAGAGCAGCTAAATGTGGCCCAAATCCAGTCTTTTTTTCTGTCACACTTTCTTTGGGGCACTATGAGTGGAAGAAACAATAAATCAGACATTTTCACTACCAATTTTGGACACTTTCATATGTGGTACTGAAATTTGATGCGCATCTGTCTGTATAGTGAGATAGGAATTCAAACGACTTTTATGCCATTCCAACTTCACATTTGTCATAAACGCACACTGATGAGAAGGGAAAATGGACGACAATAGAGATGCACCAACTGCAGGTACTCTAGATTCCGACGTATGATCGACCAATTACGATTTGGCTGGTTATTTCCTTTTTTTTTTTTTTTTTTGAAGAACTTTGAGACAATATTGAGACAATACTCTATTGTAAAAGGCGCTATATAAATAAAACTGAATTGAATTGAACTTTAAATTACATTATAAAGAAACATTTGTTCAACTTTTAATGTATTTTATATTTATAAAATAAGATGCCTGGCTCCGGGCTCTCACTAGCTTTAGCTTTAAAAACTCTGCCTTTGTTAGATTTGTCAAATTCCATCAATGTCTTATTAAATGAAGCTAAAAAAAGTGTCCACTGTTTGTATAGCAGGCATTTATTGCAACTGAAATGGCTGGATGTGGCTGCAGTGACAAAGGAAAAAAACAAAACAAAACTGAAGCTTAAAAGACAAAAGTTTAAAGAAAGTAAGGATGCAAAACAAAGTGGCTATGGCTGAATTATGTGCCCTTTTTAGCAACAAACCTTTTAGGTAATGCCTGTTTACTGTTGACTTTATTTCCCCCCTTTTTGCATCATGTGTGTCAGTTTAGGAATATAAACTGTTCAGACAAATTTCAAATATAGGTCGTGTTTAAAAGATAATGTGCAAACCTAAAAAGAAATCTGATTTGTCCCAGCTTACCTGCAGTGTGAACGTAGTCTATTTCCTCTATCAGTGATCAAAGCAACTTTCTCTGGACTTTTTCTGGTAAGAACAGTGAATGGCAAACATCAGATCAACGTTTTGACTTTACTTCTCCTCCCAGTGGTTCTCTACAAAATCGATCCTGGAATGATCAAGTTTTAGCCCATCGAGTGAGTTTTTAACAGAAGTCATCAGAAATGTCTATTTGAATTAAGTGCCTGTTCCACTGGAACATTTTGGGAAGTGCACTCTCTTCACAGGGTTACAGTACTGTGCAAAAGTCTTAGGCCATCATTAGATTTGTTGTTTGAATAATATAGACTAGTCTCGGAAATGTGGGGATATTTTAAAATAAATATGAAGAGAATCCCACAAGAATTGCTGGACAATCTGATCCTGTTCATGTCCCATCACTGTCGGTGTGTTTTGGCAGTCTTCACTCTACTGAACAGTCAATGTGGGGGCGCTATTGTCTAGTTTGACATACTTCTGTTCACCCCCATCGATATGTCACTTGCTACTCATTCGCCATAATTGAGTTTGAATCTAACATATGTACTTAAACAACTTTGACTTTATTAGCTTTTTTGCTGATGATTTGGTTTAATACAATAAAATGCTTCTTGTTCATTCTTTTTCCATGTTGATATATCCAATAAGTTTTGTGAGTGGTGTTATTAATTAATATAATTATTTGCAGCCAATTTGTTGGAATACAACCAGAACGGAGGTAATTTGTATGCAGCAGTAAGAAACTGAAAATGTAAAAAAAAATAAAAAAAATAATCCACTTCTATAGACTACAGTGGTACGTTTTTACACATTACATTTAAGCAAGAGCAACATCTGGCAGATTCACCAGAATGCCAAGTTGACCGTTCTACAGTCTGAAGACGCTTGATTAGGATTGGTCTTTTTGAAGGGGTAGCAGCCAAAAAACACTGTTTGGAGAGGTCAGACTCAAAAATGGTGTTTAAGCAGTTTTTGGCGATTTTGTTTTAAACATTGTATGTTTTTTTTTAGATGACTGTATTTTGTGTATGTCTGTTAATAAAGAGAAATAATGATATATGGTAATTGGACTTTATAGCAAGGTAATAATGGTTTAAGACTTTTACACAGTGCTCTATTATAAGACTGTACAGTAAAATGGACTGATCTCTGCATAACTGAACAGCTGGAAAAGCTTCTTACAATGTGAAGGTCTCCATGTTCGCACAGACTTGCAGCAGTAGCATTTTCAACTAATCGAGTATTTCTAGTATTAATATAAAGCGTATCACAGTAGTATGGACTTGCATAGACTCTAAAAAGGCACAAAAATATTCACATAGTAACAGTCTACACACTCCATGCTCCAGAGTTCTTGGCAGACTATATTAATTATGAACCGGCTCATTTAAAACCCTTCATGAAGACTTTGTAATTGTTCATGTCAGAAAAAGTTTGGCTACATTTGGTTTCTTTAGTTGAGCTTTTTTTTTTTTTTTTTACTCATACTCCTCTCCTGCTGTGGCCTCCTCTAAAGCGGCGAGGGCTTCGGCCACCATTGAGTCCGTGACGCTCACTCTGTCCTCTGAGTCTTTATTCTTTCTTTGGGACAATGATGAATCGTCCTCATTCAGGTCCTCTATTACAAGCTTGGTATCAGCTGAGGAAAGGCTTGTGCTGCTAGTGTGGATGTCCACTGAGATGACGCTCTCCTCATCAGCCGTGTCCCCGACGTATTCTGCACTCTGATCCAGTCCATCGGTCCCCTCCGTTCCCCCACCGTTCCCCAGTCCGGAGTCCCGGAACTTACATTCCGTGCCCAGCATTGATTCGTTGCTTAAAGTTGGAGCACTGGGAAGAACAGTAGAAGTTTTGATGGGTGACCCCCTTCCATCTGGCTGCAGAATATAGAGGCTCGAGTCACTTCCTGTCGGTTGGGGTAAGTTTGATCTAGCCTGGTTAATATGGTTGTTGTCAATGTCGAACTTGGTGGGGCTATTGCTAATGTAACCGTAGTTCTGGAAGCCTTGTTTCTCCTCAACGCCATCTTTTGGCAATCGGTGAGACTGGAAGGATGGGACTAAGGAGTTGGTGGAAGAAGGATCCTGCTTGACATCGTGTGGGACTGTGGGGTCGTCAATGTAACTACAAGAGAGTCAGAGAGTTAATTCATTAACGTGAAAAATGGTCTGTAGTCAAGTTCAGAATTATTGGCACCATTGGTAAAGACTGGTAGGGTTGGCTATCGTTTGCATTTCATTAATTCTGCATTTAATCAATTACAATTCCATGGTTTAAATTTTTTGGCGATTTAAGTTTCGATTTTAAAATGTGAAACTTGTTTAAGTATTTTTTATATGCAAAGATGTTTTTTAAAATATATTTCGGTCTTTTTTTTTTTTACTTCCCATATAAACCTATTATTAGGAGGGTAAAAAAAATTATTACAAAAACATGGCTTAATGTGCTAATAATTAGTGAACTAGAAACCCAAAATTAGTGACTACTTGGTCATTAGCACTCTTTACAGTTGAAATGATGAACCTGTCGTCCAAATGGAAAGTAATGATTTAATGCTCATCTTTTTTTCTTCCCATTTAAACCTATTAGAACTAAAAAGCCTAACATGACTTAACTTACTAAAGCAGTGACTTAGGAACACAAAATGTATCTCAACTACCACAGGTCATAAGTACTCTCTACTCCTAAAATGATGATAAATGTGATTTAAAGAGAAAGCAATCTTTTTTACGTTAAGCATTTTACTTTAATGGGCGTTAATGGGAAGAAAAAGCTTAACATAAAAATTATTACTTTCCTTTTGGATCACAGGTTCATGGGATTATTTATCACCTGAACTGAAGCCTGTTGACATTTCTCCTTTACTTTATGAGTTCATCTGAGTGTTTACGACTTCTCTATGTGGTTACCCTTTCTGGATAAGGATTGGATGGCAGAGGCCTGTTGCCTCACCAGTCTCAAAAGTCACCAGTCTACAATTAGATACCACCTCCATTCAGACAAACCATATGGAAGGTGTGTCAGATCAAAGCCTTTACACCTAACCACCTATGTAAGCTGCTGAATGAAACTAGATCCTATTGTCAGATGAGGAAAAAATGACTTTCTGGTTGTGGTGCTTCCAGAAGGGCAACGCTAGGCATGACAGGCATGTGGCATTTAACGTCCACATTACATTCTGGGAAAATAGATGTTACCACCGTGACAATCATTTTATGCGCCTCAGCTTGCTAGCATAGCTACTAATGCTAACAGAAGCCTTAAAACCGAGAGAAATCAGTTCCTGATTTCCTTTTGGTTGGCTGTCATTTCTAACCATTCCAAAATGCTGTGCCTTATAGAGCTTTCTCCTACTAAGCATTTTCTGTTTAACCAACCCCTCTTTACTCTTTCTCTCTCTCTTAAGCATGCTATTTAATTTCCTCCGACTGCAACCGAAACAGTGTAAATTTGATTTAATTAAAGCTGTGGGGGTTTGCGAATAAGCTTTGAAACCCCACGAAGTTCTGGAGCGCAAAAGAGAGAGAGTTACTGCAAACAGCAAGTTGAATATTTGGTTGTTTTAACAAGATAAGCCAAGCCAGTCGATTTGACTGCACTATGGATTTGCATCAGGCAGGCAAACACATTCTCTTACGCATGATGTCCTTTGTGCTCTGTTGGCCTGTGTGTACATAGATCTTCCTTCCCTATCCTGTTTGTGGAACTCTGTTCATGACCTGAAATAATCTAACTAAAATAAGGATTATAAGAGCAACCAGTGGCCAGGGCAACATATTTAAATACATGTAAGAAAGCAAAGGAAGGCTTGATGGAAAAGTTATGCGTGTCTGAAGGGGGCACGTGGATTAAGAAGATAATGGATGGATGGCTGGATGGATGGGATCTAAATGTGAAATATCCCTGTGTATTTAATTTTAAAAGTCTGGTTTTACATGGTTTGCCAACACTGAACAAAACTTGACTTAACGCTGAAATAACGTATTTCACAATAAGTAACAATGTCACCCAACTATTTTAAAACCCAACTATTTAAAACCATGTAATTTCAATCTTATGTCATGAATTAAATCAATTAAATCAGAAAAATGTGGCCCGGTATGGTAAATGCAAATAAAATATTTTGACTTTTTCATTGCAGACAGCAGGAACGTGAGATATTTCATGTTTTGTCCCATTCAAATGTCATTCATACTAAACATCCAGCCATTCCTGTATTTCAGGCCTACAACACATTCAGAGATACCGAATAAAGATTTGATTTTAAACAGGTGATGTCATCAGGTCACTGTATCCATGATATGCAGTCAGACAATGCAGTAGTAGTATCCAGCATTAATGTAGAAAAGTACATTGGCATTTAAGAGACAATGTCTTTTTTCTCATTACAAAGGCATGAGGAGGGTACAGGACTGGCCTGCCTGTCCCCAACAAATGAATCTGTGGAGAATTTGGAAAAATCTGAAACACTGAATTGCTTGCTGTCCTCTTTTACGTGTTGTGAGATGGAATGGCAACATCAAAGTGCTAAATGCGTTACAGTCCCAACTATTCTTAAAATGGACACCTTGTGGTCTTGTGAGGTCCAAGCCTTGATGGGAGGTTTCAAAAGGTGGGCCTACTTAATATACTGCTCACAAACATCATACAGAAATATCCCATCATAAAATATCATCAGATTTTTGCGTCTTTGGGTACTTGAAAAGTCCCATATAAATGTCAATTTTTAAAAATGTCATTTTCATAATTAAATGCCTATGCAGAAGCACTGAGATTAAGCCATTGAGCTGACATGCATTTTGTTTCTTTGTGTCAGTCAAGCTTGTTTCCAGGGAAATCCTCTACAGTTTTTCTGTTTCCTCTCCTAACTGACAGATTGCATAACAAGTGCCACATGTGCTGCTTTACTTGAAATCTGTTTTATATCGAGCTTTATATGAAAGCTGCTGGGGATATGACGGTACATGACTATGCTGCTCAACATCCATCTGATCAACGTCCATTCAATTTAACAGTCGAGGTCGTGACCAATTGGTCACACCAACAGCCGAGCAACACTGAGCAGTCGCTTGAAAGCTCTCTACCTAATCAGTCGTGTCATGTTTTGACTAAAGAATGTTTACGGTTGATGTGTTTGGAGACTTTTTCTAATTCATATTTGTGTACATGACTTTCTGCTGCTTATTTGTAACAAGCTGTAAATCAGTGTTAATGTTGACAGCAAATTTTGATTTACTTTTAGTCTTAGTCTTGTGACTGAAATGTCATTTAGTTTTTGTCATTATTTAGTTATCTGAAATGTTTTTCGTTTTAGTCGACTAATTATCATAAGAATATAGTCGACTAAATCTACAGTCAATTTAGTCGACTAAAATATAAAGGGTGTAAAATGTGAAT
>JAVSBV010182982.1:0-13114 GCA_033117975.1 Parotocinclus spilosoma | reverse complement strand
ATCCAAGGAACAAGCTATTAAAAAAGTCTGGCGTAATCAAGTGTGTGTGTGTGTGTGTGTGTGTGTGTGTGTGTGTGTGTGTGTGTGTGTGTGTGTGTGTGTCGTGCTATTTATTTTAAAAACCGCACAGTATGTGGATGCAGTGAGTTACTGTTTTGGTGCTTGTGTGTTGAACGAGTAAACTGAGTAGCTTGGGCCGTTACTCAGCGCTCATATCCAAGTGTTAAGAAGTATTATTAAGACATTATTAATGTGGCTGTGTCATGTTGGGTGTTTAATGAAGAACAGCTCGAGCAAAGTTTCTTCATCCACATCGACAGTACAAAAAAAAGCCAGTCTGCGTTGTTTCTCAGGGAATATTTTCAACTTTTTTCATGCTACTTTGGTCCTCCCTAATTTCTCAGTTCTCCTCCATCTGTTTAGGGGAGGAATGTGACCACGCCCCCACATTTTTTGACAGCTGCCAGACTTTCACGGGGGTTCGGTGAAAAGTGCTGCTCTGTACTCCCTGTGGGTTGATATCCAGATTAACATTTATCTTTTATCTCTGAGACTCCATGGTAGTGGGTTAGTGGGATATTTATTTATTTATCAATCAGAACAAAAGTTGCCATGATCTCTTGCTAAATGAGGATCCTGCATAAAGGGTCTCACCCTCTTATCATTAGCCCACACCCTCATATTGTTCCATTATGTCTTCTGCACTGGAACCTGGTGCTGTTCACCCGCTAATGGGAGACACAGCCCTCTGCCTGACATGGATGTCCACTCTAATTATCCAGGTGCTCTGCTATTCCGTGCATAGCAATGCGGGTCCTTGTGCTGCTTTGAACGAGCAGGAGAGAGAATTTCTTATCCGACTCGGTGCCTGGAATTATCGACGGGAAATGCAGAAACCCTATTGAATAATTGGCCGGTGTGTCTTGAATAGCGATGATGGAGAATGCTTCATTTTTGTCATGGCAACTGGCACAGGCCGGCACAGGACAGCATTTCTTAATTGGCTGGGCTGGCCTGAGCGCTGTGTTTACAGGGCAGTGTGAATTGTCAGGTTGAAAGCCAATGAGAATGCGGTGTCCAAGTATGTGGTTCAGTACAAATACAGCACGTGTTGTTTAATGCATCGGTGAATGGTTGGATTAAAAGGTAGAAGGATGATCAAGCTGATCATAGATAGTTGTGGAGTTCATATCTGCAGCAGGTGCCATTCTCCAGAGTAGCTTACAGTAGAAATAAGGAGTCAGGGGGTGATGAGACTTTGCTCAGAGGCACAAACATGGCAGGACTGGGATTTCTATTCAGGATTTAAAATCTCATAATTGTGCTTTCTAAAACCTATTTGACTGCAAACATCAGACTCGCACGTCATTACACATTTAATGTCAATTTAGAAAAGACATCTGCATGCCGGCATATTTTTGGGAAGCTGAGACAACCTGGAGAGCCTCACTCGAGGACTGGGGTAGAAAAGATGAATGAGAAACAAGTGCATTTTAGTCCTTGTGTGGCAGGAACATTTCACTGCTCCCTTTGGATGTAAAAAAACACTTTGTATCAAGTTTTTATCTAAAGTTTTATGGCAGATCTGTGTCACCTTACATGACTGATGTGAGCAGAGCTTAGCTGTCGGAAGAACAATAAAACATATAGATGGATTTAGTAACACGTGAAACCCTGTAAGATTTAAACATGCTCAATGTTAAGGTCTAAACCTTTTGTAGTAATTGTGCAAAAGTAGGAAAAATGTAGGCGATTGTCAATTGCAAAATGGAAATATTAAACCCGAAAGCTTCACTGGTAATCAGATGTGCCTCCTTAAATGGTCACGTCAAACAGGGACTGGACAGAACCAGAGTCTCACAGTATTTGATTCAACTGTAATGTAAATATTAAGGATATTTTTTACAAGAAAGCTGTGCAAACCGTGCATAAATGTGTCCATAATATTACGGAAAGCACAAGTGGAACTCTACCACCTACACACCATCCCTAACGCCACCCTATTTTAAATTCATTTAAATATGCCATATTATTTACTCTATAATTCAATAATTTATTAAAACAATACTGTACCGTTAGAACCCTGTCTAGGAAAAAGCCGTAACACTTAAGAGGATGATATGATTTACCTCATTCTTTTATTCAAAATTGTATTAATAGACACTATTACGAACAGCATGGAAGACCAGCCAGATGAAACAATTACTAAATGTCAACCAGTTTATAGAGGTATAGGTCGGAAAGAATATACAGGTAGTAAGGGGGAAAAACAAGGGAGTACTACTTACAATAGGACAGGCTGATACACTTATAATCATCATTTACAGCTTGGTATAAATCAGTAGGTAAAAAGAGTGTAAACATATCAATTGTCTCTAGAACAGTCTTTAGTCCAAATGTGAGCAAAAGAGCAAGCAAGCACATGAGTAGTAAGGTTGATACGCGCGCACACACACACACACACAAACACACACAAATAAATAATTGACTTTGGCTGTGTAACTCCTGCCTCTGCTTGTTGACTGGCTATTGAGGTGACCACCTCTTTATGGCTGCAGCATCCAGAGTAAAAAGAGTTTTTATTTTTTATTTATTTTTATTTTTTTTCTTTTTGAGAAAATCTATTTCCATTTCTAAGACCTTGGTCGTAAAATAAAGTGGACTTCAGTTCTGAAGCGGTACATACCTGTACTAATAAAATGTAACGTAAAAGAAACAATGACAGAACATTGTGAATGTGTGTGATAGAAATATTTAGATTCAATTTCACGACAGATCATCTGCTATCATCTTTCGTTTGCCTGTTGCTCTTTGTCAGGCCTCCACCTATATAAAGCAGCCACTGCTTTTTCACTAGCTCATTAGCTCTTGCCGCCCTTGATTGACTGGAGAATATGTGGTCTCCAAAGAAAGCACCACTAATTGCCCTTCTAAGTATCAAATGGTTCATTCACCAGCCAATATACAAGCCAACCCCAGAGGTAATAAATCAATTTGGACAGACGGAGGCGTGCTCATATTATTTTCAAATGAGCTTCCCTTCTTTCTTGTGCCAAGCACTGTATATTAAAAGCAAGCTGTTTTGAAAATTAATAAAAGAATGTTTATTGAAGCTCAGACGTTAATGAGCAGCCCTTTTCTGATTGTTTTATTCAGGAATGCAATTTTTTTCATAACATTTTCTTAAAAGATTAGAAATAATTCATTCCATACAGTCGTAAGTGAGACTGGGTACTGATTTTGGCTGATTAGAATACAGGATCATAGTGGTGCTAAAGATGGTGTTGGTCATTGTTCTAGAAACCATTCTTAGCTGATTTCCATCTGGGTTGTTTTCAGGCATCTGG
The DNA here is from genome assembly GCA_033117975.1 of Parotocinclus spilosoma. Classification (NCBI taxonomy): domain Eukaryota; kingdom Metazoa; phylum Chordata; class Actinopteri; order Siluriformes; family Loricariidae; genus Parotocinclus; species Parotocinclus spilosoma. The sequence continues at coordinate 9,767 of JAVSBV010182982.1, read as the reverse complement.
AACTGTGGTAGCCTAGCGGATAAGGTACTTTACTCTGGACCTGATGGTCCAGGGTTTAAATCCCACCTCTGTTGGGTCCTTAAGCAAGGCCCTTAACCAACGCTTGCTTAAATTGTATGACTGTATGAGTTGTAAGTCGCTCTGGATAAGGGCGTCTGCTGAATGCTGTAAATGTAAGTGAAGCATCCTGGTTTTCACTCCACAAGCAAAGGCAGTCGTCAGTAAGATATTATATCTGTATGTTTGGGATGTGCCACTGGACTGGCACATGGTTGACCTTAATGACCTGTTTTCAGAACTTTGGAGATGATAGATGTTAATATTGTTGCTTTATACATATGTATAATTTATATAACCCATATAGAAATGAGGGATTGCTGCAAAACGGCCAAAAATGTAAAAGATTATAGGTGTGATCTGAATAAACACTTGGTCTTGCCACAAGAGGACATAAAATGCTTCCCCGGCTGCCATTTAAAAGGCTCTAAGGCAACTTTTGGGTAGGATCCCTCTTGGTAAGAGATTTTTGCCTGCTAGAGATAAATCTATGACATATTTTCCCATTAATGTTGCAGCTGGACATCAGAATCAGCTAGATCAGATTGTGTCTGGATGAAGTGGTGGTCTGTCTTGGCCATCCAGAGCCTGTTTACCTTGTATACATGCCCCTCTGGAATCACTGCTCCCAATACCTCCTTACAGTTGGGTCCGATCAACCTAAATGGCAAGCAGTTTGTCAAATCGACCGTCTTGCTTCTTTCAGATCAATGATGTACCCCTTTTAAATTCCATCAAAAAAAATAATATCTGAGTTAATCGTAGAGGCTTTTTTAGCTGTCGACTATCTCTCACCACGAGGTACACTTTCCAAAAGTAGCTTCTAGCAGCCTTTTCATAGGGCGGTGTGGGAAGCAATTTTACAGCCTCTTGAGACAAGACCCATTGTATAATCAGAACACCCCTTTTGTTTTGCAGGAATCCCAAGTTTATTTAGGACGTGGGTAGATATTTCCAAAGAGAGCAGGGTGTCCTGTAATACATAACGTGTGTGTGTGTGTGTGTGTGTGTGTGTGTGTGTGTGCGTGTGTGTGTGTGTTACTTCCCTAGTTGCTGACCAAATACAAAATGACAAGTCCTCAAAATCAGGAAATCTTTCTTCATCCCAACACAACACATTAATCATCAAGCACATCCAATTCATTTCCTTTGATTTCCCACAATGCACCTCTCAGTTTGGAAAGAGCCAGCCAGCCTGCACTAATGGCCGTGTTGTTGTTGTGCTGGTAATTTACTTTACAAATGCAGCAATCATTATGCTACAGTGCTATTCATTATCAAGCGTGCAAACAAACGCAAGGTGATTTATTAGATCTTAGCGCTGGGCTGAATGATGTTTTCATGCCCATTTGTTTGCTTCAGATATAATACTCTTATATGACTTTAATACGGGGAATGAATGGAGCGGAATGAACTACTGCGTTCAACTTCGGGTTATTAAAGAATTTGATTAAGAAAATTTGCTGGAAACATTTCATGTTTAACGTTTGTTCTGTAATAATGAGACATTATGAGAAGGTGTTACACCTCTGACTCCTAAACTAAGCAACCTTTTTCTGGGGTGTGGTTATCACGTTACATGATTAGAAAATATATTTAATGATCTTATTGATTTGTTTTATAGCTACCTCATGGTCATTTGCATCATGTCTTGCCTAAGTTCCCTCAGTAAGGCAGAATTCTACACATTATTGTTATCTAATCAGTGCTGTATCCTTCTTTCCTTACTTGAATGTTAGAACTAACTTAAGCATTCAATATCATTTTTATTCACCCCAAATATTTTACTATTTTACTTTTTATTTATAATAAATTAACCAATCAGCTAAATGAATACATTTATTGCCATCATTACAATAAATGGTGGTTTATCTCTATTCCCATGTAAAGGAATTATTAAAATGACATGTCGATAAAGATCTGCTCACGTGCTACAAAAAAATATTTTTCAGGTCTTTAAAAGTAAGCGACATGGGGTCTCGGGCCAGCCAGTGCCCACCCGGAAGCGTAAGATCAAGAGCAATCCTAGACATGGTGCCAATCCGTCTTAGGGCACACACAGTCATGGACACAATTACACACTAAGGGCCACTTTAGAGACATTAATTAACCTAACACACATGTCTTTGGACTGTGGGAGAAAACCGGAGTACCAGGAGTAAACCCATGCAGACACAGGGAGGACCCAGGCCTCTCCACCCTGGGACTGAACGCGGGGGTGGAGCTTGAATGCTGACTCACATAGCTGAGCCAAAGTGGCTGCAAGGTGTATTTGATTTAATTAAGATTTAATTTCTGTAAATTATATATTTTTCCTGTTTTGCCTGCTGATCTTTGATCTGTATGTCTAATATTTGCGGAGCAGTATTCACTGTTTCAGTTGATTGTTGATTCATCTCCAGTCGTTGTGATCACGCCCACAGTTTATTTTCATCTCATTTATACTTAGAGACTGGCTCATTCATTGGTCTTGTCTAACATTCTGCTCTCCGAATTCACTCCCTTAGAGAAGGCGTTTAACCTTTTGTCCAGGTGAAATTGGACCTTGAGCCATACTGAAAACAAGCATTAACGCCCAGCATTAAAGATTCATACCAGAGCCCGACCAGAGCCATGGCAGAAAATCCACTGTGTGTGCTTCAGGCAAAATAATCTGAGCAGAGACAGGAAATAAACACGAAGCTGAGCTTATCAGAAATATGCCACACAGGAGCTGGAGTAATTTCCTTAATAGTCATTGCCATCATTTCGGTCAGCCTCCTGGAAAACAAGCGTGTGCTGGTTTTCTTATTACAATCTGTCAAAATCTTCAAGGAGGAGAAAACTTCATATTTTTTAGAAACTGATTGTGATTGTGGTTTTGACTTTGGTATTATGTCTCTCATGTCATCGTAGAATATTCTAATGATAACCCCAATCAAGGAGCTCTCTGATGTTGAGGCAATAATTAAATACGATCCTCAGTTAACAGCTGGTCTGTCTAAAATTAGACCTGTACAAATTAGGAGAAAAAGGGCAGTGTCTCCCCTAACCCTGTAAATTGTCCTCAGTGGGAAGTTTCGATTGTACTTGAATGTATAGCTAAAGTTCGCAGTTTTGTGCTTTACCCCAAATATTTCCTGTTTGGGCTCTCAAGCAGAAGAATAATTTCAATGTTTGATATTTTACAAACGTGTTTATTAACCGTGATGGATTACACCGTTACTCGGATTCACCGAATAGGGTGCTGAGTTGAATCTACCCCATGGGCTCCTCCTGAAACAACCCAAATTGGACAGTGTCCTAGCTGGTCCCACAGTTGATTGATTGACAATACATCTGGCAACCAGGCGCCATTGAAGTGGTGCAGTGTGGCAGAGACAATCCCGGGAAACCCTTGCTGTGTGTGGGCGAGCATTATCCTGCTGAAAATGCCAGTTGAGAGGCAACTGTAGCTGCAGGATGTCCTATACATATAGCTGAGTTGTTAGTGTCCCTTGTATCACTAATAGATTAAACTGACTGTTTTATACGATGGCTAATAAGATCAACCCACAAGGGTACTCAAACCTAACCGTCCTCAGGTCCCAGTTAGATTCTGAATTAGTCGTTAAAGACAATATGATTCCAGTCCACTTGATATTGGTTTCTTGTTCACGACACCACTGCGAACGAAGGCATCAATCTGACATTTTTTTCCAGGTGTATTTTTTTTTCCTTAGTGAGTGTATTTATTGGAAGAGCTTGTCAGCAATTTTTCAAGCTGGTTTTGTGGCTACTAAAATGTAGTGCTGGAGTTCCCAGTTGTACATTTGAAGCACTTTTAGTTTTCCCATTGCAAATAACATTCATAGTCCCCCTCCGCTCTCAGCATTACAATGTTACAATGTATGCAGGCCAAATGTGTCCCTGCCAAACTGGCTGACATTTACCCTAGTGCTCTGCTGGGCTTGTTTGAGTCTTGCTGACTACACAGTTGCAGAGCTGTGCTGGAATCCCTCACACTGTTTCAACAGTTATTTTCTCTCACTAAGTCACTGACTAGGTTCTGGCTCAGTCTCGCTTTACCAAGAGGTGGTAAGATGTTTTAGGACAGAAGGTGTAAAGGGCAAGTGGAGCTCATTGTTTACAGCTCTGGAACTCTAAGTGAAAGGTTGGGAGTTCAAACCGTGGCACCACCAAACTGCTGCTCTAGGCCTTTAGGCCCCCTTAGGCCCTGCTCTCTGGATAGCGCTGTTTGCTAAATGTTGTAAATAAAGGAAGTCATTTGTGAAAGTTATCCATGGGGCAGTTAAGTTAGTTAAGCAGGGGACAAACCAGGGTCATGGTTACCAATGGAATGTAAAAAGAAAGTAAGTCACTCTTGATAATGGTGTCTGCTAAGTGCTATAAATGTATGTGTATTCTAACTGTATTCAATCTGCAGGCTTCAAGCATAAAAAGAAAATCCTTTTTAGAGCTATGTGGAGGTGAATTGATATTGCAGCAGGATAGTGATCCAAAACACACCTGTGCAACAAAACCAAATTGTAAGTTTTGACTGTCATAGACTATCCTCTAAACAATCTCAAAACATTGTTTTTAGTTTAAGAAAAAAAAAAAATATATATATATTTTCAGTAGTGCTTTTATACTTTTCGTCCCTACTGTGCCAAGTGATGTGGGCATCTGTACCGTGCCTGAGTATGTTTGACCACCAATGTGCAAGTTGTTTGAAAAGTCTGATTGCTGCTGGTGCGATTAGTGCCCAAGACAAGGCAACTTGGCACAATGTAAATAAACCTTAATGACTTATGTAGACTCAGTGCTTAAGACTTATAAAGGTATTAATCAAAAAGTTAGTTAGTTCAGTTAGCATTTATGAGTTAATAGTATCTACCCAGTCTATCAAGTTATCTATTTAATATTATAGTGAGCCGTCATTACAGTATCAACCCATGAAGACAAAGTGCTGGTCTGATTTCGACCTAAAACCACCTGAACACCCACAATATGATATTGCACTGAGAAACGGAGAATATCATGTCAATAGTAGCTATCGATGGCTAAACATAGAACCTATTCTTGAAGCATCCTGACCTTTATCGCTTGCTATGTACGAGCAGGTTCCTTGTTTTCTGAGTCGTACAGGACACTTGAGCCTATTTGCATTTTTTACCAATCAACCCAGTCAAGTGAAGCTCACCCAAGTGTCTCGCCTAGCAAGGCCGGTGAATTAGAATCTATTATTGGATTTAAAAGTTTAACAATATTCCAAAGCTTTATTTGATTCTTTTACCGACACAAGCTGCTTGTATCACCTGGCATGTGGCTATAGTGTGTAGAATTTCTCAGTGATTTATGAACACCAGCTCCGATGGGCAGGGCCGCAGAGGAGCCTTTACGTTTGCAGCACACGGCTGTCGGCAGCTTTCCAACCGATCGCCTTGTCATTGCTGATTAACAACAAACCTGCTGTCTGACAACACCAGGCTAATTTAGGTAATAAAGGCAGGGCATTTGGAGGGTGTGATGCACACGTAATATCAACAGACAGCAGGATTTCAGTGTTGGAATAACTAATTCGGATGAGGGAGTCCTTGAAAAGCCATGACTGTATTAAAAGTTTGCAGATAGCGTGGGCACACAGGCGTAGGCACGGGCAGTACGGTGGCTCGCTGGGTAGCACTGATGCCTCACAGCAAGACGGTCCTGGGTTCAATCCCAGGGTGGAGCGGCTTGGATACTTTCTGTGTTTCTGCATGTCCTCCCCGTGTCTGCATGGGTTTACTCCAGGTACTCCGGTTTTCTCCCACAGTCCAATGACATGCGTATTAGGTTAATTGGTGTCTCTAAAAATGGCCCTTAGTGTATGACTGCGTGTGTGCCTTACGATGGATTGGCGTCCCGTCTAGGGTTGTACCTGCCCTTGCACCCAGAGTTGCTGGGTGGGCCCCGGCTGGCTCGCGACCCTGTGTGGATTAAGCTAAAGATAATAAATAAATGAATGAAATACACAGGATGGCTATAATTTTCACCTAGGGGTGTGTGATTGTGACCAAAAATGCGATATTCTTGATATTTTCTGGGGTTTTTTTGGTTCAAAATATTGTAGCGCCATTAACTACCCTAGAGGGGCGTTCCCAGTTCTATAATGCAGCTCAAGGTTAGATGGTCTGTTTATTTAAGGGTACTTTGTGCCTCTGTGTGATCTGTTTCATGTGTGTTTGCCATTTACCAAAAATATCGGCTCGTAGTGTGTGTAACGTGTCAAAGTGTGTGATGCATTAGTGCATTTAGTAGTGACGTATAACCAACTCTCTTGGTGTGTGATTTAATGTGTGACCTGAGTGTCATTCTCGATAATGTCAGACAACACGTTGCTAAAACAACAATTAAGATATTAGTGGAGAAAATTCACCCTAATTTCACATACAATAATTTGTAAGCACAGGGTTAGTGCGAGATTTCTAAAGCGTTAAAGAGCTTTCTTCACATGCATGCGATAACTTGTGATAATACAATCACGAAAATTAGGCCACTGGGAAAAAGGTGATAGATGCAACTATTCATGTGAATTGAGGAAAGAAAAAAGCTAACTGGGTGAGATAAGGGATCGTAGTTTAAAAGGACGAGCAGAGGCCTCGATCAGATGGTTCTAGAATAGCTCTGTGAATATGAAGATCCAGCTTTTGATACTGAGATACTCAAAATCCATGCAGCACAGATACTTTCCAGAATTTGGCTCTCTGACTCTGCTCGTCTCTTTTTATGTTGCTGGAACCCTGTATAAAGGCTCAATGAGGTATAAAACAGCAGATTGGCAACTGAGGGACGCATTTTGAGACTATTTCCCCTGGGAAGACATGCTAAAATGCTACTTCTCTCAACAACAAGTATGTTGTCGTCCTGGCAGAGTGAGGCTCTTGCAGAGGAGAAATCCGAATCAGAAAACCAATGCAGCACAGACAGAAGAACAGGGTGACTTGAGAAGTCCACAGAAATATGTCCAGAAGACCTTGTTGTCACTGAGACCCTGAGAAAAAGCTAAATGTTGTTTCATCAGTGTGTAGAAATCCTTCTAGAAACAGAATGGTAAGCACAAGTGAGGAAGTTTTTTATTTTTTATGTAATTCAGCATATTATAATTTAGTTCATTTATTTTATTACTAATTAAAATTGTATTATTAATTTGTTATTGATTTAAATGATTTACCTAATTTTGCTTGAATTTAATATACTTTTAAGTATTTATTTAACTAACATCTAGGCCGCCCATGGAGGACGGGTCCCCTGTTGAGTCTTGGTCCTCCCGAGGTTTCTTCCAACCACTTTCAGGGAGTTTTTCCTTGCCACTGTCACCCTAGGCTTGCTCAACTTGGGATTGGCCTTTTATGATAATATAACATTGTAAAGCTACTTTGAGACAATCCTCCATTATATAAATAAAATTGAATTGAATTGAATTGAATTTCAGGAAGACATTCTAAAATCCTACTTCTGTTCCCAAAAATGGTGAAATCCAGGAAAAATATCCATCTTAATAGTTTGCATATTAATAGAAGTAACATGAAGAATAAAGACTTCATGAATCCACCTCATAGTCGATGCACAAATCATTAAGGCTTTTAAAAGTGGTAATTCTACATGCTACTGAATTCTTATTGAAAACGTATAGCAGATGAGAGCTGGAGAGCCGTATGGTTTTAACAAAACTGTTTTACTTTCATAACGCACAAATCACGGCGAACACAGAATAAACCACGAGAGTTGGAACCAGGTCTGTTAGGTTTTGGAGGAGTTTGGAGGGGTCTGAGTGAGTTTATGTCGAAATAATCAGAAGAAACCGTGACATGGCGGCCTGAAGCCACTTCAGATGCTGAACCGGTCCGAGTGTGAAAGTGCCCTGAGGTACAGTAGAGGAAAGCTGAAGCTGACTTGATGGCTTAGCACCATTTGAGAATGCAGAAGAACCCTGTTTTAATCCACTGAGCTGCCTGCATTTGAATGAATCTGTACTATACAGGGTGAGTCAAAAATATCAGCGCTGTGCTGCATCATGGACAAAACCATTGTTGTGGTTTCTTTGACGGAAGCGGTTCTGCATATGATCACTACATGGCTTGTCGTCCACAGTCCAGGTAATCTTCAGCTACCTGTCATGAGCAGCAAAAGTTTAGAAATGTCTGTGTTGATATCTTTTGAACCACAAGAGATATTGCAAATCAGATTGTGAAAATTGATTTCTGAAACAATTCTCATTTGATATGCTACATCACCACCTTCCCATTGAAACAACTTGCAACTGATCCAATATGGCGGCTTTCAAGATGGTTCCAGACATGTTCCAGCCCCTTAGGTGTTCAGATCATGTGACTTTGCCCTTTGGTTCCGAAATAAAAGGGTGTCCTGTGGCCTTTGACTCGCACTATTTAAACGTCTGGACAGTAAATGCTGCCCCGAACAATTGTGGCTCAGAGGTTAAGGCTCCGGACTACGAAATACATTCTGAGTTCAAGGTTGTTCCTTTAGCAACCCACTTAGCTTTCACAGGCTCAGCATAGTTGCTTTGGATGAGGGTTTGAGTTTGACTTGACTGATTTCCGTGCAACTCTCAAGCTTTCCCCAAAGATGAAATTAATCAGATTTGAGATAAACAAACAAACCAAGCATCATTCAGTGCTGTTTTCTTGGGAAAAGTGGTTTCCATGGAGGGAACTGAGGCGTAATTTTGCGTGAGTTCACTAAATGCCAGAATTGATTGAGCTTTTCTAGTGCCTATGATATTCTTCTCTCAAAATCTCATTACTCAGGGTCCTTGAGTAATTATTTTGTATTAAGTTGGGTTGTATGAGTGCTAAGAGGATGCAAGGGGGTTTTGAGACGTGTCAAGCTTTTGAGTTTTGTCTTTTCGTGAACTGTGAAACAACAAAGTGAAAAATGACATGAATTAACTTGCCAGTTTGGCTGGCAGGTTCAAGTCAAAGTTTACAGCAGATCTGTTGAGAGTTAAGTGCCTTACATAAGGGCACAGAAATAGTTTTTCTGGGTTTGAAATCAGCCTTATTGGAAGTAGTACAGAATCCTAACCAGTGCAGAATGGGAACATATTGAAACCCTGGTATTGTGCCAATTCATTAAATTAGCAAAGAATATTTCAGGTCTTACTGGCTTTCCACCATCTGCTTTCCACCATAATATACTGCTCATAAAAATTAGGGGATATTTCAAAATGAAATATTGCCTAATGAAATAGCCCCTAATTTTTGTGAGCAGTGTGGATATCTTGCCTTCCTTACGCAAAAATGAAACGCTTGAGGACTTGACACGCAAAATAGTACAAAGGACACATTTGCCTTCAATGCAAACTTGTATCCAGGCTGGAAGCGGCCTAACAGGGTAACTACAGCCTTTTTTCGGTTGTACAGGTATATCATCATTACATTAATACATACAGTTTTCTTTCCAGTGAGTTGTACATTTATTTACTTTTACAGTTACGTCCCTTAGCAGATGCCCTTATCCAGAGCGACTTACAATTACTACAGTCTTACAATCCAAGCAATTGTGGGTTAAGGGTCTTGCTCTGGAACCCGGGTAGCACCGCTGCCTCATAGCAGGCAGGTCCTGGGTTCAGTCCCAGGTTTGAGGGGCTTGGGTCTTTTCGGTGTCAAATCTGCATGTCCTCCCCGTGTCTGCGTGGGTTTACTCCGGGTACTCTGGTTTCCTCCCACAGTCCAAAGACATGCATG
>JAVSBV010182972.1:0-13115 GCA_033117975.1 Parotocinclus spilosoma | reverse complement strand
TGGGTTTACTCTGGGTATTCTGGTTTCCTCCCACAGTCCAAAGACATGTGTGTTAGGTAAATTGACTACTTCAAATTGGCATTGACTTGTGTGTGTGTATATATATATATATATATATATATATGTGTGACTGGTGTTAAGATGAACTTGTGTATAGATATACTGATGCCGATAGTGATGTTAAAGAAGCCAAATAAATAAATAACTCCATTTTTATCAGTGTTGTTTTTGACACTGAGTGTAAAAGAGAGAGAGAAAGCATTTGGAACTAATAGTTGTTACCCTTATAAGGTCCCCATAAGGAAGGGAACATCATATATTTCTAATCTTGTGAGCCATTTTGCTGGCACCTATAACTTGAACTGCTTGTTCAATAACACTGAGAAGCCAAAAGAGCCAAAAAGCTTTCAGTTTGGTTAATGAGATTAGGGTTAGGAGTAGCGTTATGAAGCCCTAGGAACCATTCTGTGAACTGAAATTCCCCATGAACATACCTTTCCCCCACACCGTGTGTGTGTTTGTGTGAGTGTGCGCATGTGTATTGCATGTTAAACGAAAAGCCCAGCTGCACACTGAAGCTATCTGGAACACAGAGGCCTTTTTGTCCATAAGCAACATGTGGTAACAATCCATCAATGTCAGCAGCCACGCACTACACACACTCGCACACATCTATAACGCCCCTCTTATTCTATTCTCGCAATCAGAGATGCGTGGAACAGTGAGGATTCTTTCAATTCTGTGGGTCGTCAATGAGAACACTCGAGAGCAGAGAAGAGCTCAGCTAGAGGTCATAAAGCTCAAATTATTGCCTCGTTTTGTGGCCTGGGTGTAGGTCAAACGCTGAAACCGATTTGTCCACAAGTTTACGATAAACTAAACCACTTGCATGCAAAACCAATTTTCCATACGGCTCCTGTCATAATAACCAATCAGCATGTCTCACAAACTAATCAGCCATTTATCTTCATGTTCATAGCTGAAGCCATCACACAGTCCTGCCAGTTCCGCCTTGTCCCATAGTGGTCAGAGAGTGAGTAGTGATGAGCTCTGGTGTTCAGCCCACAGTAACTTGCCACTGTTAAGCCGCACTCTCAGCCATGATTGTCCTTAGCTGATTGGGCAAACTGACTTCGGCCCTTAAAGGGAACAAACACTTTTTTTGCACTGCTTATGCACATATAGTACAATCTGACAACCCAGTCATTTTTTGTGGGCTGCCTAAAGTGGTGTGCAAAAGTCTTAAGCCAACAATAAACAAGTTTGTTTTAGCAACGGTATAATGACCCTATATAATTATTTCTCTTTATGTCTCTTTATTAAAATACAACCAGAAATTACGAGAACTTTGTATGCAAGATTAAAACTGAACAAGTGAATCTCCCTTTGTCGAATGGGAGGGGGAGCCAGTGGAGGGACTTCCTTTGGGACCCACCATACACTACATCTTGTTGCCAGGTTGACCCTTCTACAATCCAAAGAGGCTTGATCAGGATCACATTTTGGAAGGGTAGCAGACTGGCAACTACTGTTCTTTTTCAGAAAGGGAACAGGGTGAAAAGGCTAAGATATGCTAAAGCTCACAAAGGTTCGAAGGAAGATCAGTGGAATGTTTCTTAAACGGCACTTTCGGTAACAATGGCTACTCGCTACTGGAAAAAGGTTGATACTAATAAAACTAGACAATTTAGAGTGACCAATTTACCCAACGCTTGTTTTTGAGAACCCACCCATTTCTCTCAGAGCTGATATTCCAGTACCAGTTCCGGAACCCCGCGCTTGGAGGTTCTTCCGGCTCGGCTTCGCTCTGCTGGTCTCCATCAACAGAAACCAGTCCCACCAGAGTGCAGTAACTTCCCTCCATCGGTTGGACGTTAGGACACGATGTGCCTCCAAGGGCCGCCCACTGAGGACTCATTTTATAATCTGGTTGTTTTATAATTATATTTTTTATAATTATAATGTATAATTTAGTTTATTTATTTTATTACTCATTTAAGTTTTATTATGAATTTGTGTTTGATTTAAAATATTGACCTAATTTTGCCATAATTTAATATACTTTTAAGTATTTATTTAATTAACATTTAGGCCACCCATGGAGGTGGGTCCCCCTGTTGAGTCTTGGTCCTCCCAAGGTTTCTTCCTACCACTTTCAGGGAGTTTTTCCTTGCCACTGTCGCCCTAGGCTTGCTCAACTTAGGATTGGGCTTTTTTAGATAATGTAATTTTGTAAAGCTACTTTGAGACAATGCACCATTGTAAAAAACGCTATATAAATAAAATTGAATTGAACTGAAATTGAATATATACGGGCTGAACAGGCACAGGCGGAGACCAAGGTCAGGATTGAACCAAGGATATTTTGTTGCACCATCCCAAATCATTTACATATTAGGTGGGGGATGTCACTTAGGTCTTCAATCTGGACCTTAAATCCAGTTTCCTGGAAGTTAATATAACTGATTGTCCATAAAGTGTCACACCAAACAAATATAATATCCAGGCTTGGAAACTGGATTCAAGATGCAGCTTTGAAGACCTCTGGGTCATTAGCCATTACGTGTAATGCATTCATTTGAATCTTATCCAGGTATAAATCTAAACGCAGAACTCCAAACACCAATTGTTAACGGCCTTTAAGTCCCAGTAGGGTCGATGAGCTGCAGAAGTGATGATACCACTACTAAGAAATGAGCACCTTTTACTTCTAAGGGACCTGATGACATAATCAGTGATGGAAAAATCCCTGAGTTTATGTCTTCCTCTGTGTGTGGATTCGGCTCGGTCTGTTTATCTGTACATGTATTCCCGTGGAAGCAACTAATCCTCTCTAGTCTCCAGGTAGAATTCGTACAGCATAACAACAAAATCGCACTTACACTGCCACATGTCGCTTTCTGTTTGGCTCGGGCGTACACGCACCCTGCACGCGAGGGCATGGGCTTGCTCGATTCAACACAAGGTCATTTCGTGTGCACAGGCTTGGCAGGGGAAGTTTAAGCCACAGTGAACTTTCAGTAAAGAAAACACAGAAGGCAGGCCTAGTGTTTCTCTGGGCGCTGCCAATTTTCCAGGAATAATTCTTGAGGTCTTTTTCTGAGCAGGGAAAATATAGTTCTGATTGAAACGATTGGGCAAAAAGACACCGAGTTTAAGCGGAGAGTCGCGGACCGTCAACTCGTAGGAGGGGGGTTTATAAATAAACTCAGACCAGGCGGCGATGATGTGCAAGAGAGATATTTATACGCGCAATACCCGCAGACCCCCCCCCCCCAAACAAAAACTCTCGGACCCACAAATATACGCTTAGTGAAAACAGAAAGCATGTCATGCAGATTTCCACTCTCTCCAAGCCCATTCCCAGCTGCTCCACGTGCTGGAGCAGAGAAGAGAACATTCCATTCCTTTCTACCAAATGTGTGTTTTCCGGACAGCGCAGGGCGTCTCTGTGCGTGCGTTTGGAGATGTTTGTCTGGCCTGGATGTGTTTGTGCTCATGTATACGTGCTTGTGATTGCACTATAAACAAGAATTTGATTGCACATCGTTCCTGCGTGGTTTCCTTCCATCATTCTGGAGTTCATACATCGTGCAGAGCCAAGGATGCTATAGGGGCCAAACATACTCAAACGTATATTTACCATTTCAAAAATGCTGCCCTTAAAAGAAAATACGGATTGTGGATGAATTTCCGTTCTTCCGTGATATATTTACTCTGGAAAATGATGCCTGGTGGAAAATGAGGGAGTATTTAACATTTTTCAAAAAGCACAAGCCTGCAGTTACTCTGGACATCCGACTGTAGTCTTGAATTTGTTGTTTGGTTTATTTTTATTTCTGTCATGCTTGCATTTCACTCATCATAAAACCTCGGCAATAGGAGCTTTGGCGCTGAAGGAACTTTTTCATAGTTCTTAGAACTGTTGCCCCTTTCCACTGCAGGAACTGGAAAGAATTGTAGCTCTTAGGATGACATGTATAGGAACTTTTTTAACCCCTGCTTCAAGATGCGGTCTTAATGCGAATATTCGGGGTCTGGTCCAGACAGTAACATTAACTGGACCAGAAGGTCCAGGGTTCAAATCCCACATCTGCCACAGTTCGGCCCCTGAGCAAGGCCCTTAACCCACAATTGCACGGAGTGTATTAAAGACGGTATTAATTGTAAGTCGCTCTGGATAAATGACATAAATATAAATGTAGTGATGCAAGTGCTTGCTAAGGGCAACCGGCGTGTTTAAATAGCTTCCTTTCTAATCCTAATGAAAAGAAAAGAAAAAAATACAGACAAAAATCAGTGGAAAAGAATAATATGGGGTGACAAATGCAAGTTTCAAATTTTGGGTCCAACCTTAACACTATAAGACTTTCACAGTGGCGTCCGAACGAGACTCAACCCCAGACGAGCTAATCAGATTTGTGAACCTAAATATGAGCAATGAAAGAATTAACCGATAACAGAAGTGGTAAATGAATAAATCAGCAACCCATGATGTCACCGTTCTGAGCGATGGCTAAAACCCTATCAGTTATAACTGAGATATCAGATCAGGCTATTTAATCCTGCATGACTCACTGACACTGAGACTTCTTGCTACAGTCCATTTGAAACGGTCGATTCTCACAAATATGTGGTCTGCGTGTGAAAACGGCCACGCGTTGTGTTTATCACTCAGTATAGAAGTGGGTGGGAATGTGTGGACCACGACTGAAAGATAGCCTTGTTTGCAAAAGTCCTGTGAGCTGAGGGGGTGTTGGCCTTCCCAGCCCACCCACTTCAGCCAATCGGAGAGCTTAAAACAGGAACATGTTCAGTGTGTTCTAGCTGTCACAGCGTCTGATATATCACACGTGCACTAAGACAAACATACACGGTTTTCTCCTATCCGGTGCAGCAACGAACCGCCATCTCATTCTGTCATCACAGGCCTTCGGGAGCCATTAGGGCATTATTGTTATTATTTATAAGCACTTTAACGCATTAAGTCGTTTAGTCATATAGTCACTAAGATAGTGAGAGCAGCTCAGGACCTATTAATCAGCCTTGTGCAGTTTGTTCTGTACCTGTACATTTTGGGTCATTCATGCCAAGAACTGTCCGTCCCTTCCTTCTTAGAGAGCCAGTGTAAACACACACACACACACACACACACACACACACACACACACACACACACACTCACACGCACTCACACATACACAATGAACTGGTATGGAGCAAAGCAGAAAAAATAATGACAGCTTCGGTTTCAGACACAGTTAATCCCTCTCGTTGCTTCTTCCTCCTTTTATTTAATGTTCCTAATATTTGATCCATTCATGGCTCGTCTTGGGGTTTTCATGCCAGACACTAAGCATGAAAGAAAGAAACTGCACAGGAAACTGTAGTTGACAAAAAGAGCACTGCTTTTAAACCCTGAATCCAGCAATGTTAGGAGCTGAATTGAATCCATGCTGGCCAGTGTCTCGTTTAGGACCTGTATCCTTAGATATGATTATATTTGGTTGTATTTATTGTGTGTGTGTCCATAGATAAAAAAAAAATACATGAGCCCACAGAAAGGGGCCTCCAAAGGGTTGCACACACCCTAAAAGCAAAGCCAAGTTCGATGGCCGTAAACAAGCCTGAGATCACCATGTGCAATGCCAAGCATCGTCTGGAGCGGCTGTCTTTAGACAGCGCTGATCTCAGACCCACCCAACAATTTTTGGATGAATTGGAATGGCAACTGCAAGCCAGGCATGAGTGTCTGATCACACTAAAGCCCTGTGGGTGGACTACACTGAATTCTTGCAGCTCCTGCAGTGGAAAAACTTGCAATGGAAAGTTATCAAAGTCAAATTTATTTCTACGGCACTTCTTACAATGGAACATTCTTTCCGACTTACGAAGATTTACAAAGATCTAGGCACAAAGCCCTTATTGAGCAAGGGCAGCAGTGGCAAGGGAAAAGTCCCAAAAAATGTATTGGCAAAACCTAAAGTTTTTCCCTTTCTACAGGCTTTCCTATATATGTTTCTTTTTTCATTGTGGTTCTTTATTTTTTATTTAAGTTGTTTTAACAATATTTGTATATACATATTTTCTCAGCAAGTGTGTCTCGTTGATGTTTAACGACCCCTAAGGGGGGTTTGGATCCCAGGTTGAGAACCATAGGTATAAATGACATAGGAAAGAATGAAAAGAAGTTGTAGTAAATAAACAGAAAAGAGATATAAAAATATTTTTTAAAGAAAATATAATGTATATAATATATATTAATATATTTAATATTTTTTCAAAATATATAATATACTTATTTAAATTTTTTTTTTTTATATATTAATATATATATATATTATATACATTATATTTTCTTTGAAAAATATTTTTATATCTATTTTCTGTTTATTTACTACAACTTGTTTTAAAAAAATAATAAATATTAAAAAAAAAAAATATATATATATATGTATATGATGTATATATATAATATAATAAATAATTAATATTTTTGCCTATCCTGTGTAAAATTTCAACTAATGTGATGTTGTCATGCATAGCCAGACCTCAATAAATTTAAAGTCTTTTAAATTGAAATTGAAATTTAAAGTCGTTTTGTTAAAAGCCATTAAAGTTGTTTTAGAGTTTGTTCTTCTCCCTGAACAATTTATGAGGGAGGTTTAGAAAGCAGAACTGACCTCTAAGAGTTTATCTGCCCAGTGGAGAAGGTGTCGCCCCAAATCAGGACATGCTAAATGAGCTTTTCCTGTCAAGTCCTGACAAATGGCACAGAACTGGCAGACAACATGTGAGCTCTAGAGGTTTACCATGACTCCCAATTTGCCTCGCTTCAATAAACAGTCTGGTTAATTTGAGGCCATCAAACAATTTCTGTGTATACACACCTACAAGGTTCTATTGCACAGCCTACTACCAGATTTAGCTTCTACTATAGCAGTGGATAGAGAGCGCTAGGTCTTAACTCCAAACCCTGTATGGCTCTGGGCATGAACACACACAAGGTTATCCACACACAGGCATGGTGTAACACATCAACATAAGCTTATTTTTAGCTACAATAAAGTACACTGTGTTCTCTAATGTTGGGCTCCACCTGGCAAAAACTGATATCACAGTGGCACCTTCGACTAGAACTTTGACCAGACATCTACTGGTGAGCCAAGATACATGCATGTTACATCAGACCATGCCCGAGTCTGACAGACAGTGTAACAGATACTGTTCAGTGGTTATGTATTTCAGCCGTCTATCTTAAAATATAACTGCATTCCAAAACATGGGTTACTCTTAGCCAGTTGGATGGATGATCCTAATGATATAGATTGGATTTTGGGTTAAATTTAGTACCACATAACCACAATTTTATGCAAAAGTCACACAACCTCGGGAAACCGATCTAATGATGACAAATTTCTGCATCTTTCACAGATATACGAAGGCATACCCTGGACCCTCGGCCCATCACTCAGGGATTAAAAGGCTGGGTTGAGGCCTGCCCTCCCTCAGACGCAGCTCTTCACCGTACGTGTCCATGTGATGGCCGAGACGGTTCTTTAGATCTGGATTTATATCTTGAGTTTTGAGTGAAAAGCTTCTGTTTATGAAAATTGGTTAATCGTAGGGCGTGACGTTGTAACTAGTGGTGTTATTGTAACTAGTAACGATGTTTACTTGAGTCACTTTTGTGTTTCTTTTACTAGTATTAGTAACTATACTATTACTAATACTAATACTAGTACTTTTACTTTTAAGTATTTCCATTTTGAGTGATTTTGACTTTTTACTCTGTGATATTTCAAATATCTCCCTTTTGAATTCATTACATTATTGGAAAAATTGTCATTTGCCTTTTGGATTTTGGTAGGGGTTCTTAAAGTGGGGGGAGGGGGGTGGCACAGAGCTTTACATCAAGGCAAATGGATGAGGCATATTTAAGATACATGCAATTCATTTATTATAATTCCACCACAGCGGTGATTAGTGACTTTTTCGGTTTGCTAATTAAGAGCATGAGAAATTTGTCTGAATTACAACTGATCCATGTACAATGCACACATTTGTCGGAGTGGAGGGGAAATTCTGTACAAAAACAGTATGAGAACCACAACAAAAAAGTTCTGGATAATAAGATTCTCATTGATGCAGTGCTCTAGCCACTGAAACAGTCCTCAGTGAATATGACATGACCGGTGTTTGGCTCGGACCTTCTGCGTGTGTATAAGTGCCTCGTGTGCCCATCTGGCCTCCATTATAGAAAAGGCTTGCTCTGCTCTGTTTTCCTAAGTGAGCGTGTTTAGGGACTGAATCTTAAAAAACAGCAGGGTGCGGCTGGTGTAAGGGGCCCACGTAACATCTCGTATGCTGAACAAGGTGCACGCCATTTACACCACATTAACTTTGTTTTTTTGCTGGTTTGCCAGATCTGCGATCCTACCATAGTCGACAGGCCGGGCCGAGACATTTTTGCCCTCTGCACCATGTCCCTGTAACTGCTGAACGTGAGCCATAGCCTTATCTGTAGTGAGCAGCGTATGTGTGTTTGGCCACCCTGAAATCTGCTGAGCTCATCAGTCTAGGGCGAGGCGGTCCTTGTGCACAAAATTTGTTCATGTTCACCGCGAGGGTGAATTAACTTTTGGCATTATAACGTCTGCACGCGCTGTAGATAGCACCAAAGTCAAGGTGACAAAATGGTTTGCGGACGGCGTGCCGCTTCTGCGCCATCTCTTCGTCGGGAAAAATGAAACAAGGAAGAAGACGGGCAAAAGAACCTGCAGCAAAAACGTCTGGCATGGGACGTACTACTGAACCAGCAATTCTCAACCCCCCTCATTAAGGTCCTGTTCCCTTCATTTTCATGTGACGTGACTTCCTGTTTCTGCTGCCGTACACAACATGGTTCTGCCTGTGACGGAACCTTAAAAGGCACCCAAACAGACACATTTGATCACATATAATAGGAACAAAAATTTGAGAGCACTAGAGAAAATGTATGTTTGGATCTTTCTGCCCTAAACAGGCCACAAAGCTGTGCAATTCTGATTCCCAGTTTCCAATTGTCCTCATATATGACACTTTATTTATCCACCCTACAGTACTGTGCAAAAGTCTTAGGCCACCATTCGATTAGTTATAACATTTTTGTTTTAGAACCATGTTCTAATTCTTTTTCAGCCTATTTATTAGAATATAACCAGAAAGTAGATGAAATGGGTAAGCAGTATTAAAAAAACTGAAATGAATTACAAAATATATAACAGCTTCTAGAGGCTACAAAGGAATCATACGGCAGCTTCATCAGGATGAATTTTTTTTTTAAGAATGGTATGGGTCCTTTTTGTGTGGAGTCTGCATGTCCTCCCTGTGTCTGTGTGGGTTTACTCTGGGTACTCCGGTTTCCTCCCACAGTCCAAAGACATGTGTGTTAATTTAATTTGTGTCTCTAAAAATGGGAGTGCCCTGCGATGGATTGTCGCCCCGTCTGGGGTTGTTCCTGCCTTTGCACCCAGAGTTGCCGGCTGCTACCCACCGAGCTACTGTGCCACCCACTGTACCCTTTAAGAGAATAATATATTAGGAAGAATGTAAGAAAATATAGCATCTAATACTACAGAACATAAAGTAGTATACATTTTACGATGGCCCCACTTCCGGTAATTTAACTTTATGGTGGGAATCCAATAATACACGTAAATACACACAGCAGAAATAGCAGAAGATCACTTGTGCTAGATGGGGAAGTCAGCAATGCATGATGTAGGGCGTCACAACATCACACGGAAGTGATGACAACTGGGAAACGCAGGAATGTAGGAAAAGCCTTGCTTGATACAATTACCATTTTTATTTTTCACTGTTTTTAGTATTATTCAATAAAAACTACACGAGATATTCAGCACTATTATAAAATAAGCCTTAACGAGTTTGTGTTTTAAGCGTTTCTAAGGTAGGCTCCGTTATAATATATATATATAATATATTCCTGTACTAAACGTCACGGTTTATAATGAACGTGCTATGAATTAACTTGTGGATTTGTCGGAACAATAGCCCATCACATATTGGGAAGTATGTGCATATAATAAGTCAAATAAATATCATAAGATAAGAATCAAGAGAGACATTCTTGGACATTATTGACATTATTTAGTCCAGTTAACAGTCACTGTTGGTTCTCAGCAGGTGTGTTTTGGTGACATGGCAACAGGTCAACAGCATGAGAGGAGACAGACTTGGATCCCTCAGATTTGCAATGAACTATGTACGGTTTTAAAACAGATACAGTCAGTTATATCTGGCAATTGTGTCCCAAGGCCAACTTACACTATGGAGTTTACGTTTACATTTATGGCATTTAGCAGACACCCTCATCCAGAGCGACTTACAACTTATACAGTCTTATAATTCAAGCAACGGTGGGTTGAGGGCCTTGATTAAGGACCCAACTGTGGCAGCTTGGCAGATGTGGGATTTGAACCTCGGACCATCAGGTCCAGAGCCCGGTACCTTAACCACTAGGCTACTGCAGTCCCGTTTTTCCCAGTCGAGTTTCTTTCACGAGCCAGCCTGGATCTGAATGCCACAACCAAACGTCCATATTCATGGCTTCCCAGTTCTAGATAAGCATAAACCAAATCCTGCTGCAAATGACATTTAATAAGATCCCTTTTCTTACGCAAACGCTCGTTTTTAGGAAACACACATACATTAAATGGCTATTAGAGCATGAGACACTGAATTAGGTATCAGAAACATTATAGATTTAGTCACATTCCACATTTTTTAACTGGCTTCTTAAGCATCTGAATAAGAGTTAAATCAGTGATTTTTGGAATTGATCAACTTTCACAAACGATTTTTCAGGATGAAAATGAAGGACGTTTTGGTTCTGCTTTACTCCTGGTTTTAGTTTCAATTTCAGTGTGTAGCCTTAATATTCTCAGAGTGACCATGATTTGATCACATCTAAGGTTCTACGGATGTATTTAATAATCTTAAGACCGTTATTTCCAGACTACGCTGATCATCTACACAATATTGCTCGAGTTTGGTCATATTGTCTATACAAGTACTATAAATAATTCAGTCTTCTTGTCTGGTCTCATTCATTTGAGGTTTTTATCCTTAGGAAGCGTTGCCTTTCCGCTTTCACCTCTCCAGTCCAGACTGCTTTTTGTAAACTGCTTTGCAATACAGTCTACCACCAGTGCTATATAAATCAAATTAAACGGAGAGTTCACTTTGGAGCGTGGATACGTGTCGGAGTGTGTGCGGTACCTCTCGTTATAAATACCCTCGGTGGCAGATGGCCCAAATGTCAAGCACAGAAATAACAAATGACATTGGTACTGCATATTTTAGCGCACACAGAGCCAGCGTTACTGCAAACTGTAAAAATGACATAACATCCCATAAACGGCGCTGAAGGAAACATTCAAATGGAACCGTCCTTGTGATCTAAAAGCTATAAATGTGGTCAGCCGCCTTTTGTGTCGGTTTTGTGCATTCTCTGTGGTTCAAGGGCAGGGTTTAAGTGGGAAACACTTTCACTGTTTTCTCTGTAGCAGGGGCCGCTTCATGATTGTGGGCTTCCAGCCAGAATGAATATACAGGCAATAAGGAAAAAGTTCAAAAAGCGTTTGGCTAGAAGTGTACAGTTCAGTCGCATGAGGATAATTAAAACGACTTTTTATAAGACTCGCAAAAAAACAAAAACACATGACTAAACCTAGACGTCTCCAAACAAAGCTGGAAATATAAAACGGATACTTTTATATTGGGTCCTAAAATAAATATAGAAAAAGATATTTCTGGTTAAACGCGTACTAGTTTCTCGCTTTATCTAGATGATGAAATTTGCATCGCATGCCTTTAAAATGTATTCCATTTATTAATGAAATCTACTTCATTACATAAATCTACTCCCAAGTCTGGGGTAGAATCATCAGCAAATAAACGTCGCAGCATAAGCAGTCGTTACAACAACCTACAAATATCATTTTAAAAAAAGAGTTATTAAAAAGGCTATAATAATAAATCGAGAGGAACTAAAGGGGATTTTACGTTGGGTCATAACAATGCAAACCTGTATGTCATTCTGAACACAACTAGCATATAAATGAAAATATTTCACACTACACAACAACAACAACAACAACAACAACAACTCTAAAACCGAAAGTTCTAAAAGATAAAAGGCATTTCTTACCCGTTCAGCTTTGAGATGTGCTGGAGCTTCAGTTTAAACAGCTACATACTGCTCACCTCCTAAAGCACACTTCCTCTCACTACTACAGCTAATTCAGGACACGTCACTGGACACCTGGCTCACACTAGCAGTCGACTCCTCAGCCTCGTGTATATATAGAGTAAATAAGCAACAAAACAGTTCTGTTCTGAGGGGTTGAATTTGGAACCTGTATAGATCCGCTAAATCATTCATAAAGCCTTAAAATAGATTTCAGATAATATTTAGTAAACCTTAGAGATTATTTGGACCATTTTCAACTTTGAATATGAAAAATATTAAACTAATAAGCTAAACTAATAGGATGTGATCATTCTTTTTCAAATAAACACATTATATCAAGAAAACAGATAAACAATCAACAAACCCTAAAAAAGCAGTTATACTTTTACTTCTACTATAATGAGACCATTTTTTGACAATTAAAGCAAACATAAAATCTCTAATCTCTAAATTAGTGATCGACCGATATGGTTTTTCTAATGGTCGATACCAATGCAGATATTCAGAAAAACCGATATAGAGTCGATTCCGGTTAATGGGACCACCGGTTAATAGGACCAGCCGCTTATTCGGACAAAATCCTAAAGTACTGAAACAAATCCTAATAAATACCTGTGATGTTATTCGTTTATTTGGACCAAAATTCCACTTAATCGGACCAAAAAAAGTGTACATTATGTAATATCCGTTGTCTCTGGCATCACTACCCAAAAACTCCAGAGTTTCTCCCCAGCCCCCTACTGCCACCTACAGGCCTTTGCCTAACATTTCCATTTACTACAAAAAAAAGAAGCCACAAGTCGCCACTTAGCCACAGCAAAAGCAGATCAGCGATTTATGGGAGGATTTTTGGGATCCC
>JAVSBV010182962.1:0-13116 GCA_033117975.1 Parotocinclus spilosoma | reverse complement strand
TCCAGATGTTTCAGACTGGAGGAGTTTGAACTGAGAACTGAGGACAGATCTGCACAACTTTCCTCTGTTAGATTACACATATACAACCTGAGAAATAAACACACACACACACACACGTCTGACAGAGGACTTTATATTTATTCATTAATTCCTATCGTACAATATGTAGTAGGGAGCAGATCGATGCAGGAAAAATAACAAGTAGTCCAAAGGAAGTAGTGAGTTTAAAAATTTTAAAAGAAGCCGAAACAAAGATTTTACCCCCAAACATGACCATTGGCTGTCAGTACACGGCCCACAGGAGGGTCACAGGGTAGGGGATCTCTTTGAACATAGATCTATAGTATTCTTGACACCATTATAGTACAGTATTATTGTTCGTATAGTATGTTTGATGTATATCTTTATATACATTATATCTTTTATTTATGCAACTACTGAAAAACACTGTGCTGGATGATAAGGCTTGGCTTGCAGTCTGCAGTCTTATTCATTCCAAAGTTGTTGGATGGAGTTAAACAAAGCACTCAGGCCAGTCATGCTCATTCAGAGTAAGCTGAGCATACCATTTCTTTATGGACCTGTAATTATCCGAAATATTCTTGTAAGCTGTAGAGATATTATTGAACTATGGAACTAAAGTGGAACTATGGAACTAAAGGGCTCAAGCCAAAGCTTAAAAAACAAACTCAGACCACTAATCCTCCACCACCAAACTTTACAGTCGACACTATAGTCAAACCCTGTCAATCATAAAGTGAGGGAGGTGGAAGCAGGTGAGATTTTTCCATAAATCCTTTTGAGCCATGTAACTGTGAAATGAATGCCTATCTATTGTGTTTTGCCAGTTGAGTTGGTGTTGTTGTGGGTGTGTCCCACCAAGCTATTTTTAATAATAAGTAAAGATTATTTAAATAAAGAAGAGTAGCGTGTTTGCTGGGCAAGTTTTGTACAATTACATAGAATTTTAATTCATAAAAGAGACGTGTTGTGAAAGAGCACTTATTTTGATCTCCATTGTGCAAATGTACACCTTTTAAACTTTTTTTTTAATACTAAAATCTAAAAAATGCTTTAGGTAATGGTAAATGGTAATGGTGAATCCTGGTTATTGATTAATATCAATGTGTGACAAACAATGCCACGCAAAAGTTTATGTACAGGTACTGAGAAATTGTGTAAATGTCTCTAATAAAGTGAACAGTGAGTGAACAGTGTTTTAAAACTCCAGCAGAACTGAATCCAATCCTACCAGTTCAAACAGTGTGTGCAGGATATAAAACAATATACAGTATTTAAAAGTATAATTGTTAGGCGGTATTTTCTTGAAATTGTGCCCTAAGGCATAGGTTGCTCATATTATGACCTTTAAAATGTTTTTTTCTGTACTAGTTTTTTGTTCTTATAGAAAAGGTCAAAGATAAAGGCACACATTCTACCTACTGACAAGTTCTAACAAGAACCAAAAATCCTATTAATGTTCAGGCTGGCTTTTATCTTTACAAATGATAAGAGAAGTGAATATCTCTCTAATACCTGGGTGTTGGACAATTCTGTGACATTCATTTATCCTTACAAGTCTATAATTAAGAAATTATATTCATATTATCAGCAGCACATTAAACTGAAAGGCCATTTTTTAGATAGCTTGTGATAAAACTAGAATCATTACGGCAGACTGGCTACGTTGCCTTTTCGCACACACCCCTAGCTTGTGTCTGTTTCTGCGATGTAGTGCTGGGGTCAAATAAGCGAACTTATACATAACATGTTCCCTAGAAATGTAAATGGGAGCATGAAGTCTAGCAAATATACATTTACTCATTATAGGACATCTCCTCTACTTTTTCCGCACTCTTCCTTCATATACAATGTTTTATTATGTGCTGACTACAGCCATTCGCCCAGGTAATAAATCTTTCTTTCCATTTATAGTGTGCTAGCTCTGCCAACAGACCCTCTTTTAACAGATTCATGAACTCTCTTCTATACATTATACGGTGTGCTTGCTCCATTCACAGGCCCACTTCTTACACTGCATGTCTGAGAGCCATGGTTCCCAGACCCCACTGAGGTCTAAATATTACAAGGGGTGGGCAAGGTTTTGTCTGCTCTGAGGTGCTCAGAGTTTGTCAATATAAACTTTGTACATATTAAACTAATTTTAAAAGCACACTGTAATAAAATACAATATGTATAGTATATAAAATTGATTTAAAAAATATTTATTAAGCCTATATTTGATTTTGGGTAAATGTTGACATGTCTTCAAAAGTAAAAAAAAAAAAGTAAAAAAAGCTATAAATTGAACTCTTGCATGAATACTGTGTAAAGTGTTCCTGGTGCCAAGTACAAAAAGTACCAGGAATTTATCTTGGTGCAGGTGTCAGCCTAGAGTTGAATCTAAACAAACAACATTAATCTAATAAAACTGACTATATAAAATGATATGCTGAATTACAAACATGACATGGATGGAATTATAAATGGATTGTATGTATACAGTGCAAAACAATCCCTGTATTGCAGTACTAAGTCACAAATACTGAACATTAGTTAACTTTTGCCAATAAAGATTTATAAAGATAATAGAGATAAATCACTTTATTAGTTTAGTCAGGTCGAGTAGGCACAACTTTCCTTAGATATTTACATTTTTCAGGACTTTCTTCCTGTATATAACTAGACAGGCTTTATTCACAAGCACTCTTCACACAGGTTCTGGAGCATTCTACCTCTGTATTTTATGTTGCCCTGTCTGCAAACACACTCTTTTTCCAAGTTTTGTTTATAGGAATAATCTGGTACTTCCACAGGGGTTCCCTCATAGAATAGGCTTTAGCATGCTTTTCAGGCCAGTACTGAGCCATTACCTCTGACTAGAAAAGTTAGCAGAATGCTATAGGGCAAGATGGCTTGTCAAGCTTGTGTAAATTACATTGCTCAGAATGCCTTGAGGGCTAATCCAGTCCAACTTTTTACACTTGTAGGGCAGTGATTAAAAGATGAACAATGACATTATTTACTAGTGCAACTTTTGTAGAAGGGTAGTCCTCATCCCAGTGTAAAAGAGACTGCTTATATTGAAAAAAAAAGAAAGCAATGAATGTTAAAGAATGCTAAAGAGAAGATTGAAGCAGAAAGCAGACAGGTCTAGAAAACAGAAGACAGAGGGTAAAACTGTCTCAAATTGTGCTTAAAGCACCAATGTTGGTAAGCAGATTGAAAGATACAACAAAGTAAGATTACAACTGTTAAGTAATTAGAAATTCTAAAAGTGGTGCTTAATGTCAGACTAAAAGAAAATGCATTAACCTGAAGAAAGTTAAATGATTAGTTAAATCAAGTTCTGAAGAGCTGAAAGATACAAATAAAGCTTTGTTGAAATAAATTTTGTCGGCTCTCCTTAGTCCCCACAAATTTTGTCAGTCATTCACATCTGCACACTTGAACAAGGGATCATTGCAGCCACCCTGTGGGAATGTGATCCCTACCGACCCTACTGTGTGTTTTGCTTACAAGGGTACATGAAGCAAGCTCCTTGAACAAAGAGTCACGTTGTATGTTTAACTTTAGGCTGCTGCAGATGCCGTTGCACAAGGATAATTTGGCTATAAATACCCATGGGGTGAACAAGAAGGATGCTTAGCTAGAGAAGATGTAATACAGTTCAGTAAATGTCTGGTTTAATCTGTAAAAAATGTTAATGGTTAGTAAACCAAATGTTAGTGATTTGGGAAAAATAAATTATAGCATTTGTGTGTACCAAAGGCCGTAGTGTGAAGGACGTAGCTGAATTTTCAGGTATATCAAAATAGACAGTCATGCAGGTCTAGTGGCATTTTCAAAAATCCCAGTCTACAGGAAATTCTCTGTAGCTACAGATGAAACTGACAGAAAGAAACCACAGGCTTGTGAATATAAGCTGCTTCAATCTCAGATAAGAATTGCTTTTACAAATCAAGGCACGACCTTCACAACCAATTTCTGAAAGAATACTCCACAGAAAAGTGCACACCATGAACATATGGATCAGAGTGGAAAGCAATAATGCTTTGCTTATCTCTGTTCACAAAGTTGCCTGGTTCCAGTATGTAAAAATATATCGCTTTGGCATCACCTACATTCATGCCAAATCAAATCTTAGCTGTTTATAGAGGTATTACCTGATATTAGGTCCATTTAGGTCACACGTGAATAACGGTTTGTTCAGTGAGCCCTTATTTCATGTAGATTTTTTTCACAGGTTCAACACCTGTCTCTGTGTTGTGGTAACTGCAAACAGCTTTACAGATTCTAGAGCATTCTTCATAAACATTTTGAATTGTACTGATCATGTCAACAGCCAATCTGATTCCAGTGGCGGTTCTAGAGCTTTCTTTCCTTTTATAGTGCGCTGACTCAACCCACAGTCAGATAAGAAAAGTCAAAACCATACACACAAATAACACACAAATACCCCTTGTCCTTGCTTATACACACCTGCCAAGAGGAATGATTAATTGGAATAATTGGTTTGTTGATGTCACAATAAATAGAATAGTTATTTCTTACTGCAAATAATCTTGCACCTAATTTAAATATTTATGTTGGAATATTATTTAAACGTTTGCCACTCTACCTGGAAAATGTCTACTTCGGGTTGTTGAGTAGTGGTAAAAGATTTTTTTTATTATTGTGTGTTAAAGCTGATATGTCAAGCTCTGAAAGAATATAATTTTCTGTCCTTTCTAAGTAAGGCTTGTTGTCTTTCTCGATCAGAGAGACAATGAGCAATTGATTATTATGTGAGATCACTTGTAGGGAGGATTCAGTTAGTACATTCCTGCAAGTGTCTTGATCTGCCCAATTATTTTGATTAATCTATAATTTAAATTGATGTGGTGGCTGGCTTCACATGTGAGTGAGGAAGCCTGTGATAACCCCTTAACATCCTACATTTCTATGAATGGTATCGTGGGTTTGGAAATGGCAACGATTGAATGAATGTGTCCAAACTATTGATTGGTGCTGCAAATATCAATTTGAAATAATGAATACAATTCCTGTATAAGTAAAAATTAAAAATTAAGAAATTAAAATACATAAACAATCCATAAACCCAAATGTATTACTACATGAGTATCTATATAGCTCAAAAGTTTATCTGCTCTGTAAGACATTTATTATTAATAACACTTAGCTTCCTTGTATGCAGATATATTTGTACAAAATGCTGTAATTTAGTATTTGCATTGTTGTCAGATAACATCTTCCCCTTGAAATGGCAATTGCTGTCTGCAGTGAAAACGAGTAGAGACATGATGTTGTCACATTTCCTCTGCCAAACAAAATCTCTCTGCTTAACATGAGTCTAGGATCACTAACACTGATCTCAGTCTACTGGGTGATCAGGTTCACATTTAATATTTATAAAAGTCAACAAGGAGATATAGTGCAGAGAACAAAAAGATGACTTTTTGCAGTATTGGTCAAAGCCAAAGAATATAAGCATGTATAATTATCACTGAGGAACCTTGGTGCTGTGAATCTTTCATGAGAAAGTGTCCCAAAACCAGTCATTCAAAAAAGTTTGAAGAGACACAAGATTTCTTTCAACCTGTCAGGGAGACAAGTGCAGTGTAAGAAACTGTTATCATGCAAGTTTCCAATACCATGTACCATTTGTACAAAATGATGCTCTGAATTATTCCAATATTTGTGGACAGTTAATATGACTCTGGTTGTACATACATTAGGATTGCTGACGCTGTCAGCGCTGGGGAATAACAAATGGATAAATCAAATTTATTTCAGATTTCTTTCTATAGCACTTTTTTGCAATGGAGCATTTTTGCAATGGACAATTTTTTGTTATCTTCACCCAAATTGAGCAAGTCTAGGGTTACAGTGAATAGAAAAACTCCCTAAACGTAAAAGGTAAGAAACCTTGGAATCCAACTGCCTTGGGTAGCTTAAATGCTACCGAAAAATTGAACATTTAAATACAGAGAAGCTAAATAGAGAGAAAACATATTTTTAAAAAATTACATAAATTAAACTACAATGTAATAATAAGTAGACTAAAAATGAGATAATTGTAATACTATGAAAAGTCTGCTCAATAAAGTGTATAAATAATAATAAACTATAGAATATAAGAATAGTGCAAATGAATAAAATATTGAAAGAACATAAAATATATGCATTTACGTGTTGAGTACACAAAGTCGCTGTGGACTCTTGCATCCTCAAAGAACAAAGTTTTGCTGGCATGGCTTAACCAACTATAATGTCTATAATGTTGTAAGGCCTGGAGCTGAGGTCTGCAAAAGCATTGCATAGTCAAATGCAATAGTTTTACAAGGGCACACACGGCAAACAGGTGCGAGTCCCAGACAAACCATCAGGAAATTTGTTTTAATGCACATTATTTGCCATGCTATTGATGCTACCATTGCCTGCATTTGCAGTGGTGTCATAAATGAGAAACCTATATTGCTACAGACCCGAATCATATTGTCTTTAGCGGCTAATCCAGGTTCTGTTTGGGATCCAACGGCAGTCACATTCAAGTATAGAGGCCTTAAGAGGAAAGCTTCAATCCTGCCTTTGCTGTGGAGCAACATACTGCCAACTGCTTGCGTGGTGATCTGAGTAGCCATTGAATATGACAGTCGGTCAACCCCTAGTATTCAAAGAAGAGACACTAACAACTCATTGATAAGTGCACTGTATCCTGTGACCACATGTTGCTACTCATGGTACGTCTTCCAACTGGCATTTTTCAACAGGATGATGCTCGCTCACACACAGTAAGAGTTTCCCAAGAATGGCTCTGCCGAGTTGAAACACGTACTTGGCCTGCCAGTTCATCATACTTATCAATAATCAGCATTTATCAGACCAGCTGGGACCCAAGGTTCAGCAACCTACAAGTGTGCATGATCTACATTCCCAGCTGGAGCATCTGTGAGCAAATGTGCTGCAGAATACCATATGGAATTTAGGCTAGAAGCAGTTGTCAGTTGTACAGTTTTCCTAAGCAAACCTATCCTTTTTTTGTCCCAACTGATACAAAACCCCACACACTCAATGTATATACCACTGTATCAGCCAAAGGTGGCTCTGGCATTTTCATGTTTTATACCATGATCTTTAGACAATATTTTCTGTCGGCATTATGTGCTGTACCACCCTCAAGCCTTACCACCTTAAGTTATTATCACTGGCTTTGTAAAGTTCATCCTTCAGGTTTTTCAAAGACAACCAGTAATCCTGGAAATAAATTTGGAGTCAGAGCTGACCCACCATCACTCTGTGATCTGCTCCAAATATCCAGACACATCTCCCAAAGCGGGTTATGACCCCCATATATATAACCCTCTGATACAGACAAACCCTCCGACATACAAGCTGACATTTTCAGCGTGACCTCAGTCGTGCCTCTCTTAGTGCTGTGGCTCACTGGATTTAATCAAAACCCATTTGGCGGAATGAAGCCTACTTGTAATGCTTTGTGTCTGAATTCCATTCTCTGCATTTAATGCCTTTGTATATAATTGGTGGTTTTGCAGTGACCGAGGACCAGACAAAAGGCTCTGCTCATGTATAGGCTGTCTTCATGTCTAACCCAAGTGGTTATTTACCTATTCAGGCAAATCCATTTTGTGTAAGCTGAGAAGGTTGAGCTGTGACTGAGGGGATGATTAAGCATGTAATGGAGACACATTTCCATTTGGGACAGCAACATGAGACGCAGAACAATATGCAGATAACAATGGAATAATGGGCTAACATTATTACTGGTTTCCACCAAAGATAATAGACAAATAAATACAACATGAATACACTACATGTGGTGCATTGGCACAGTATTAAATTGCTAGTCCATCACCACAGGGATGAGTTAGAGCAGTGACTTTTGTCCGTGTCATTTGCTTTAGAAACCTAAGTCCTTAAGAATTAAAATAAAGTTATAATAGGAAAGAAAAATCTGTTTTTTAACTCCCGACATTGCAGTGGAAAACAAAATAAATAAAATCAAATTTTAAAAAAGGTTTTTCAGACATGTTTTGGAAATGTCATACTCTGCTTAACACTAAGGCGACTTGCTGACGACACTCTGCTAACGACAGGCGACTTGCCTGTTCTGGAAATTAGAAATTAGAGTTTGTTTAAGTGGACTTATTCCCTCTTGGTTGTGTGCAGCCAGCTACATATTCATTTATATTTATAGTCTATCATATCTTGGGTGTACCCTGTGCGATTGTTAATATATGCTTGTAACCAAGGAACTATAGTACTGTGTATTGTCTTAATGGATTGAAATGTATTGCAGCTTAGTGTTCTTATTATATGCTGATGCTAGCATTCCACTTGTGTTTGCAGTGGTATTTTGGACACATTTACGCATGGTTTGCGCAAAGTTTTCTTGTAAAAATACCCTTTTTATTTACATTAGATTGGCATTAAAGCCCATGTGACTACAGCAATGTCCGCTCAAGGATCATTTCTATCAACTACCTGTTTCACAGAATGTAATGCAAATGTTAAACAGTACATATCAACGCTTGTCTGGTCTCTGTGTAATCAGAAGACTGAATATGACTACATGTAAAAAAAAAAATATGTAGACACCAACTGTATTTGGCTATTCCACTGAAAACCATTGCTGTCAACAAATGGGGGACTGTGGTAGTCTAGCAGTTAAGGTACTGGACTCAGGTACTGAAGGTATGGTCCAGGGTTAAAATCCCACCTCTGCCAAGATGCCACAGTTGGGTCCCTAAGCAAGACCCTTAACCCACCATTGCTTGAACTGTAAGACTGTATCAGTTGTAAATCGCTCTGGATAAGGGCATCTGCTAAATACCCTAAATGTCAAAGTTACAAATTAATTGGTAAAAAAGAACAGGCTATATTTTTTTTATCACTTTGTATTAACTCAGTTTTAAATTGACTGTAAAGTCTGGATTATGACATTTAAAGCCCTGAAAAGTTTAGATCCTGCTTATCTTGCTAATCTCATGGAGCAATATAGACCCTTAAAAGTTTTACTATTAATAACTAGGTTTGCTTGTAGCTCAGATAGTCGATTGTAGTGGCTTTGGGACAGCATGAAAGCCCAAAGGCTTGGCTCAGGTGTATTTTGTCTCTATACCACAAAGTGGTTATTTATCCATTTTTGTGTAAGCTGAGATGGTAGCGCTCTGGCTGATAAGAGTAAGCATATAATGAAAACACATTTCCATGTGGGAACATGAGATGAAGTGAAATGCAAAAAACAATGCACAAATAACAATGGAAGAGTAGAAAAATGTATCACAGCACTTTGTTATAATTGGTGGGTTTGGCTATTGTAGTGAAACCAATGAATGACAAGGCAATGCATCCAGGTATCCATCAGGCCATAGTCTGATTGTCAAACACTGGCTAAGTCAATTCACCTTACCTTGTAATCATCACATTAATAGTATTTTATTAACTGTTGTTGCTGTTCTGGTCAACATTTCATACCGTTGCTATGAGATTGAAAGGTCTATGTCAATAGCTCACAAAAGGTCAACAGCTCAGCAAAAATGCAGCAGGTCAAACATCCACACATAATGGAATGGCACATAACGAGAACCAAATTGCAGAGCTACAGTATTTGTTAGAAAGTTTATAACTTGGGTCTATGTGATTAATAACTTGTGTACAATTGCTAGCTTTGGTTGAAGTGATCTAAATCACTCAATGTTGTTAAAGCATTAATGACCTACTCCATAAGAATAGGATTAAATGTTAAGTTCAGGTGTCCAGCACTTTGGCCTTATTGTGTCAAAACATCGTATGTACATGGTCCAGTGAACAGGAAATGTTTGTCAAACTTGACATTTACTCTACATGTACTCTCATTATACAATGCAATGACTGATAACATAATGTGTAGCATGTATAAAACAAAGCAATAAATCTGTAATATGTTAAATACCCATATTGACCTTCAGCAAAGGCAAGCAGCATGGTGAAAGTTTGGCTCAAGCCATGCAACATAATAGGTTCCAGCCTCAGTTAATTAGGCAGTATGGGTTTATGATACCGAGAATGGTTTGTAGTCTTCCTCGGGGAACACAGCAGGAACTGTTCGTAGGAAGAGGACATGAATAACGACATGCATGCTGAAGAAAATGAAAGAGCGCTGGCTAAAAGCAGCTCTTTGAAAGAGACAAAGAGTGAGGAACAACTCTGCCTGGGTCAACACTATATACAACACTATATATATATATATATATATATATTTGTAAGCAAACACAAACGAGATTTATTAATTTTAGCCTACGAAATTACATTTTACAAGTCATGTATTCATATGGGAGTGCTATTAGGGCTTTGCTTAATGAGGAGTAATGCAAAATGCGTCTAAGGGGCATTAAAGAATTCTTGCATATAATATGTTTACACCTCATTTGGTATTAGAATTGCAATTAGTGTCTGACAGAACAGCAGTGTTAATCTGAATCATTATCTTTATTTGCTTCTCACACATTCTCACCTGAAGTTGCATATCATTTAAAAAATTGACATATTAGTCATGCATAAAGCTTCAATAGTAGCATAGGGTGAAAAGTACCTTCTAGTCCAATTAGATGTTGAAAATCTGCTATGGTGTTTAAAGCTGCTAAAAGATCACGTGATCAGTGTTTCATTCTTGTAAAGAAAGAGTTGTATTATGTATAAATTACATGGTTGAGACCTTTCAAATCTTGCTAATATCCTGAAACAATATAGCCAATTTAGAGAACTTCATATTAACTGCATTATATTCAGATTACACTGGCTTTTAGGTTGGATTACATTGACTACAGTATCTTAAATGGTTTTGCCCCTTCATAACTCTTGTTCCACACTTGGACATGGCCTTATGACTGCGTTGGGTGTCACATAATAGGCTGTATCAGAGTTAGGTTAGGCTGGTCAGAAGGTTTCTTCCCTGGAAATGCAACAGTGACCCCTACCCAGCACTAAGATGAATTCTTGGTATAGTCTCCAGATCCTAAAGTAAGGTTGGCTAGGTTTTTTCACCTTGCTGTTATGTTATGCAATTCCTCTGGGCAGTACTCTGCATGGCAGGACCGTGACAGTTATAACCCATATCAGTCAGAGAGATATGGCCTCATCATTATGATTGAAAACCCATATAGCAGTTTGTCCTTAAAAGGATGATGTGATGTGCCTCAGAAGACAGCTTGGATCATAAATTCCAGCTCAGACTGCGCCCTTCAATTACCTGTGAGCTTGAAATGGCTGAGCTGTAAGATTAATGTGATGTACCAAAACTCAAAGCCCTGTCACATTACACTCGATTAGTGACACGTTCATTTGAATTGCAAGGAATGCAAATGCAGTCAACTTGGTACAAAACCGGAATTGATTAAATTGCAGCACAGAAAGCCACAAAGACCTTGATGAAGGGGTGCAGTGGCGAACAACCCCTTGGGTGGAGGCTAATTTATTTAGGCTATTTAGGGATTGTGGTTATGGGGCCACAGAGCATGTGCTGAACAAGAGGCAAGAGAGGAAAGTCCCATAGATCAGGTTCTTTCGCAGATAAAAATGTCGAACAGCAGATGGAAAGGTTCATTTGGGAAATATGACAGCTTCTTGCTCGAGGAGCTCTGGTTTGTCTTCAGCAGGCACACACAGCCAGTGTGGGACCTCAGCATGACCTTATATGCAAATGAGAGGAAAGGTAAGCAAAACTAATAATGTGGAATGGCATAGGCTTCCTTTCCCTTCGGTTTATGTGGTTATTAAAAGCAGATTTCTCTCAGTGATTGTTCTCTGCACTGGATGATCAGTAGCAGGTGGTACAGTTCTGCCTTTGCTAGTGCCCTTACTCTCTCATTATGCTAAAATATTGAATCATTTAGGTAGAGAACGCTGTGAGCAAAGAACATGAGAGACCGAAACAGATCTAACCCTTGTGCCAATCTCTCATCAAAGAATGCTCGGGGCCTAAAAAGGGGAGGAAGAAATAGAAAAAGAGAATTAGAATACGAGTCTGCAGTCAAAACATTGTGGGAATCACTGTGATGTAGTCTCTGGTTCACACTCTATAGCCACTAAATTTGTTTATACCTATTTAAAATGTAATGACGCAAGAGATTCACATATTTGGACCTCACTAATGTCATATGTTAAACTGAAGACCTTTTTAAAAATGCAAGTCACTTAGGCTTTACAATACATTCCCACCAGAACTGTATCTGCGTCACAAAAAAGCCAGCTGTCTGCAGAATGGAAAGGTCAACATCCCTGTAAATCTTGAGGTAATTTGAGGGGTCATCAGGAAAATGATCTGGCTTCCACAGCAGTAAAAAATGTTGCTGCATGGCACATCTTGGTAATAAAGGGCTACAGTAGGGTAGTAAGGTACAACGCTTTGACATCACTAGTCAAAATACAGTTTGTTTTCTAAATAAAATGAAGCTAGCAATCTGTGAGGGGGCACTCCTGGTCTCTGCCCCCATCCCCACATGGGCCCTGACCCTGAATTGCGCCCAGTAGGGAAAACCAGCTTCTACTAGTGAGCTAATGACTTGTGTACTTAGAATTGAGGTTTTACTGCATGATTCACGTTCTCTCCAGATTTGGTTCACAGACAAATGTCTTGACATTTACCTTCAGAATTTGCAGATATAATTCAGAATTCATTGTTTCACAATGGCAAGCCTTCCTGATGTGGATGCAGCAAAACCTGATGCCCAAAGCATGATACCACCACCATGTATCATAGATTGGATAAGGTAATTTTGCTTGAATGCAGTGTTTTACTTTCTGCACACATAACAGTCATTATACAAATGAGAAAGCTCCATTTGGAAGTTTTTATTTGGACCTTTGAGTATATTTATTTTTGCATACTTTTACAGCATTTAGTAGAAACTCTTATCCTTGCTCAATAACCCAACAATGCTTGGCAGAGGTGGGATTTGAATCCGAGAAGTTATCCTGGGACCCAGAGATGTATAGTAACGAAGTAGAACTACTTAAGTACTCTACTTAAGTATTAAATTACAGTACTTTTACTTTTTTGGAGTATTAGTTTTTTCTCCTATTTCTACTTTTACTTCACTACATATTTTTGATGAA
>JAVSBV010182951.1:0-13116 GCA_033117975.1 Parotocinclus spilosoma | reverse complement strand
TAAATGTGATTTCTTAGTTTTTTATTTTTAATAAATTTTCAGAACTCTCAAAAAAACTTTTTTTTACATGGTCATAATGGGGTATTTTGTGTAGAATTTTAAGGAAAGAGATAAATTTATTATAGTTTGGAATAAGGCTGTAACGTAACAAAATGTGCAAAAGTGAAACTGTGAATACACCAGATGCACTGTACTTGAGCAGCTTTGTTTTCCTCCATCCAGACATAGATGGCACATTTACTTCACACCCCTGTCTCTGCCTCCATTGGCAGCTATCTATAGTTGATGTTGCTTGCAGTGGTAAATATTATATATTTATTATACATTGTATGTACTGTATATATACAATTTCAAATCATAAAAAGTTTGGATAGAATGTAAAAAAATGCAGTGCACCATATAGACACATTGACATTTATGTAATTGCAGACAGTAGGAACCAACTTAATTTCATTTGTTAATAAACATCCATTCCTGCATTTCAGGCCCTCAGGCAAGTTAAAACCTGACTAAAAAATAAAGTGATTGCAAGCAGGTGATGTCAACTGGTGATTCTTCAGTTTTTCTGATTTGACTTGTTTTACGTTGTGTTAAATGCATTTCATCGTTGGCATGCCCCCGTGTTTATCACTCCCCACTGTAACTGCCGGTAATATGTTTACTGTGGCTCTAAGAAACCCTCAAACAAAGTGTGCAGTAGCATTGTTGAACTGTGTAGTAGCAGAGAATATTGTGTTGAACTAGATAAGACAGGATTACTTGACTCAGCTTATTTACTTTATTTATCATTTTTACTTCTGCAAGTTAAGCCTCCTAGCATTCTTTCTTAAGTTTTTTTTGAATGAATATCTAGAAAAGCTATAGGAGTAGGTTTATTACTAGTTGTAGTAAATAAACAGAGTAGTAAAGTATCCACCAACGTGAGTACGAGTCTCCATCTGTTCCATGTGCTTATGTTTCGCCTGCCAAAGATCACTGCTGTCTGGGTTCGAGTAGAAGCCTAAAGAGGGGACGACTCGAAGCATTACATCACACATTCGTCGTTCACTCTGGCTTAATTTCCTGTTCATTTCCATTCAAAATATTTCTATTCTGTTTTTTGTGCTAAATATAAGTGAGTGATTACTGTGTAGCTGTGTTTTTTGTGTATGTAAAACAAAGGTTATTCATGACAAAATGTATTTTTAAAAATATTTTGCAGTGTCTGGAATGGATTTATTGGTGATTTACATTATTTTTTATGGAAAGTACGGCTTCATTTATCGTTCATTTAAGTTATCGTCATGCACTTTCAAATGGATTCATAAACACATGAGGCTCCACTGTAGGGCATTAGGTGTTGTTGGGAGAGCAGTGGAGCACAGATTCAGTATGGTCCATTACATGATAAGAGAGGCGTATTACTGTAAGAAACGCGTTTGCTGATGAATTTATTACAGCGTTCTGTTAAACAATCCAGAGTGCATTTTCTAACCTTCTAATTAGCACTGCTTCCCCTTTGAGATGTCCCTTGATTAGAACGTACACTGGCCTTTTTCCTTTACAGCCTGCTCAACTAATAGCATGTTTTTCTTTGTTATTATCATGTACTACACATGCTGCTTTAAATGTATCTCACTGCACTGAACTGAACACTTTTATCTTATTATACACGCCTGTTTACCCCTTCGCCTGCCTTCTTTAAATGCCATGGATATTTTGTAGGAGAATCGCTGGACTGTGTGTTCTCAGTCACAATGCTTTAATGAGCATGGCCACATGCTGTGAAATGAAGTCTTTACACCATGTCACTGTATTAATAACATTGCTGAAAGGGATCAGGGGAATCATTTAATGGCTTGATGTTCTACTTGTGCCCCTCCCCATTCAGTTCAACAGACAAGACAGCATTATGTCGGATTGTATCTATCATGCTGTGGATATGTGGATTTTTTTGTTTTGCTTTTGGTTGCGTTTTTTCAAGGACACCTTTAGAGTGTATTTTATCACGTAAAACATATTTACATTCCTGTCCCTTATCACTACATGCACTTTATAGCCAAAAGTATTTAGTTACCCATGTGTTACTTCAGATACTATCTATCAGATACTAAATGAATTGGAACACACCTCTTAATAAACTTCATGCAAGCCATATGTCACCAACCACAATTCCAAGCATCAATACTACAGTATGCATGGCATCCAAACTGGGGGCCAGGCCATCCTCAAGGGGTGCTAAAACATCACAGGGGGTGTGGAAGGCTTTGTTTGCTCTGGGGTTCTCTGAGTTTGTCAAAATATAATTTGCACAGGTTAAAAAAATCAAATTCACACACTGAATAGGTTTCTATTAAATTCATTTCAAATATATTGTTTGATATTTAGCTGAATGGTTAGCTCTTTTGAAACTATAAAATGAACCACAAATTACCTTAAATTATTAAGTAATTATGATTTATTCTTTTGTATGTATGTGAGCTGGGGGTGCACCTTTCTTAGAAAGTCATGTAGGGCTTAAAGGAAAATATTTATTGCCATATTGCATCGCTAAGTAATGTGTATAATATGGTGTTTGAACAATGTCTAGATGCAATAACGTGCAATGTCACAAAAAATGTTGTGAAAACATACACATGCCTGTAGACAGGAACCTGGAAGAGATTTCCCCATAGTATATATAATTTATATTGAGCTCCTGTGATCCAAATAGGATTTAACTGTAGTTCCAATTTGTTTACACAAATGTTATATACTATTATCTTGCACAATGAATTTGTTGACATTCAGTAAACAAGCTTGGATTGGCAGGTCCATAAATAAATAAATCACACTAATGTCTCCAAACAGCACCAGAGGTTTGTAATGGTTTAGTCAGACTTTTGGATGTACACCCACATCCTGTCAGTCAGAGCCAGAAACCCATCATTAAAGTAATGTGCATGAACATCAGCAGCAATTATGCAATGCAAATTTAAATACATTTCAGTCCAGTTATGGTTTCTGTGTGAATCAAAATCGTGACAGATCCTGGCAGCTTCTTTGGCCCAGCATTGTATTCTTTTGAATTTCTCAGTACGTAACATCACAATGTTTGAAACAAATGCACACTGGCAGAAATAGCAGTATTACATCATCACATATGTATTTATTTACATTATATCCTTTTATCCGGGTTGGTATGTTATATTACATTTGTTCCAGACATAAGAGGGGTGTTAGTTGGTTTTCATTGTGCACAGGATTTAGCATCTTGAAACATATAGAACCACATTCAGGAACTGAATTCTAGCTGTCCATGTATTTAAATGCAGATTGACAATTTCCATAGTATAAGTTTATACACTGTATATTATACAATAATAGTTGACCAATGCATGTTTATGATCTGAAAAATGTTTCTCTTTCTTATTGTTGCAATCTAGCTGGAAAAAGTTAAAAGCTAAGTACTAAGGCCAAATGCTTGCTCTAAAACTTTTTTTTGATTCAGTGTTTGAAAATGTGTCACATCTTGATTTTATGAATTCATTTAATTAGACATTTTCAAAGTAATTATACTACACTGGCTACATTGGTGTGTATGGGTCCATTCTATCATGCCACCTTACTCACAAACACTGTACCTTTTATTTTTTTTATATTATGACCTAGACGATGCATCTTTAAGCTACAATAGCTATGACTGGTGTATCTGTGAGTGTGTGTACATTTACCCTCAAAGCTGAGCATGGGCACTGTGCTGTCAAATCAGTGTTGACTAATGGTGACTCTGTGGGTAGTTGCCCTGTAGATTTTCAGCCATTTCTTCCACACAGCTAGTGTTTGTGTTTTTGCTTTTGTCACTGTGATGTGATATTTTGCTGCTTGCACTGACCCACATCTGTGATGGCTAGTGCTAGGGTTGCTGCTGTTTGTGATCATACCATATTGCCTCGAATGTGGCAAACTGAAGTCAGTCTTCAGGAAATGCTGTTTTTTTCGGCTGTGTATTTCATACCATTAAGCCACAAAGAGAAAATGCACTATGGGTTACAATTTACCACAAGATTAGTGCTTTATAATTAGGGTTTTTTCCTGTATTTTATGTGAGCATTACATCATAGCGCCTTTCAGCTTGGTTGTATTTGAGGGAGCAGAGGCTGCTTAGGCATTTCCTCCAGCAATGCAGCATACCCAGCCCGGAAACACTGATCAGGAAACAAGGGGTGAAACATGGGTGTGGGTAGACTAATTGCACTAATTCCATCTAGACACTTCCTTTTAATCTGTCAGAATAGAACTGTCCAAATCTAGAACACAGCACAAAAAGAAAGAAAGAAAGAAATACAATTTCAAGGGTGCTGTGAGCAGGAATTACTCGGGGCGACGTTTTACCTCCAACCAAATGCCTATGCAATTGATACTAATCATTATACAAGCTCACTGCACAGAAATAATCAAATTTGTATTTAAAAAATGTAATTAATCTGCAAAGCTAATCATAGTACCTACTGTAACTTACAAGCATAGCACCTTTTATAGCTTTAAAATTGCAGGTGTTTTCCCGTCACATACATATTTCTACCCACAGGTAAATAAGGGTAGTGGATTAAAATGTGGCAGCTCCAACAACTATAAAAACAAAGTAATAAACAGAACATTATATTTGGAATGGCTACAAAAGCACTAAGAAAACACTAAATACTAAGTACTTAGAAAACAA
The DNA here is from genome assembly GCA_033117975.1 of Parotocinclus spilosoma. NCBI lineage: Eukaryota > Metazoa > Chordata > Actinopteri > Siluriformes > Loricariidae > Parotocinclus > Parotocinclus spilosoma. The sequence continues at coordinate 8,435 of JAVSBV010182951.1, read as the reverse complement.
GAGCATTGAAGAAAACAGTGAAGAAAATATGTCCAAATGGAAGCTACATACCTATCCACTTAAAAAGAATGTACGTACAGCACATATCGTGCATGCTCAAAATAGCTTCCAAATGAGCATATGTGAGGCAAAATGCTGACTAGAAAAGTTTTCAGGACTTGTGTAACCTTGAAAATCTTCCCACTCACACACTGCAGGTCTGCTGTTGTAAATCACAGCCTGTAGTGAGTGTGTATCACCTAGAGACAAAACCTTTTAGGACCAATAACATACCACAAGGGTACCTCTGAGGGTCTACACATTGTTTCTAAATTTGGGAACAATCTGTATTGCACCCTTTTGACATGGTACAAGTCCAAACCACCAAACGATAAATTATGCATTCCTCTAGGTCGTGTCACTAAAGCAAAGATAGCAAGGATTGAGATAAAGTTAAAATAAACATGAGCGGCCATGCATAATTTATCACTTACTGTTTTGGAGTTATACCACATACATCACAGAAGTCAACACTCGAGGCAGTCACTATGTGCATGTATTCTAAGGAGCAGCTTTACACACCTAGATGACTAAAAAAGATAACATTTCCAGTACGCATATAGTGTTTTGTTTATGTTTGAGTGGCTCAGTTGTGAAAGGCATTGCTATTCTTTAGTAGCTCTCTTCATTTTTTGCAGCATATTGTGACCAGGTATAAATTTCACCAGAAAAACTCTAACATACCAAATAATTCATTCATTTCAAGGTTGATGGAAAGCCAGGCCTAGCTGGCAGCACAGGGTGCAAGGCAGGAACAACCCTAGACAGAGCGCCAGTCTATTGTAGGGCACACGCATTTGGTTGTATAAACAACAGAAATGATTGTATATGATGCCTTAAAAATGCTTTCAAACAATATCCCATTTCATATGTTATTACAAGACTATATGTTGACAGAATTTGATTTCCTCAGACTGCATTATCTCCTGGAAGAGCTTAATAGAGAAGAATGAATATCATTCATTCTCCATCAGTTGCCCCCTGCTGCTACTGCTAATGTGATGCTTTCTGATAAGTGAAATCTGTAGCTACTTACAAAACAGAAACTGCAGCTTCATTAGCCTGATAGGACAGACTCGACCTGAGCAGAAATTGGATTTACAGTGGGAGATGAAAAACAATAGGATTGTGGTCAAATGTTGCTTACTGGCTGCTGGTGATTACTTTATATTAACTAAGGCAAAGCTTTATGTATTATATTTGCTGGATGCATGCTTTTACGTAAAAATAAATCTCACTGTGAGAGGACCTATCCAGGTGGGCCATATAAAGTTGTTTTCTTGGCCAGTATGTTAGGGTTCCTACCTTCCCCCTGAGCGTTTGGCCGTCCTCTCCAGTCGCCATTACAGAGCTATCGGTGAGACGGCTTATATCCAGTATCCTAATTACAACCTGATTCCAAACAGCTGTCTCTCGTGCTATTTACAGTAGGTGTGGGTTTTAGGGCTGTTTGGGGCCAGGTCATTGTCATTCGATCTCCATTCGGCCCGTGCGCCCGACCACCAGAGCGCTCGTGCCATAGCACTCACCTTTAGGGATAGTGGTAACATTCCAGGGGCTTTTAGTGCCAATGAACGTGCATGGGGGGGGACCCCTGAGGTATTAAGTATGTTAGGGGCACTTTGAGGGTCTCACATCCCGTGCGCTCCTCTGTCGTCGGAGCCTCACTCGTCCTGAATGGGCCGTGCCCCAGCTTGGCTTGGGACGTCCCAAATCGTGGCGCTTCGGTGCCCTCTCGCAATCAGTTCGCGCGTTGCTTTCAATCGGGAAGCAACACAGCGGCGCGCCCTTTCATCCTTTTGGTTTTGTTCTGTTCAGGAGCCTTACGCTACACTCCTAATCCCTTTTCAGTTTTTTTATATTATTTCCCCATTATTATTATAGGTCATGGGATATGTCTATCCAGAATCCTTTCGGTCCTAACACCAACCACCACACAACAGCATAACATTTCATAACACTGTCAAGTCTCTGATTGAATCGTTACACAGACTCAGAGCTCCCGACCAGAATATTTCCCAGAGCTCCACACTCACTCACTCACTCACTCACTCACTCACTCGACATTCACCCACCCACTCAAGCTAGCTAGCTCACTCGCTCACTCACTCACTTACTCACTCACTCACTCACTCACTCACTCACTCACTCACCCACTCACTCACCCACTCACTCACCCACCCACTCACTCACTCACTCACTTACTCAATGATGTAACCCCTGTTACAAGTCAACCCACTGCATCCAACACACCGGCTATGAGAATCAACTGTTTGCATCAACTGCTTACTATCTAATTTATCTTAGACAATGATGTATGCGGTTCTACCAAGATAATCATTATTTGTTAACATTATTTGTCATCTCTACGTGTCCAATATGGTTTTGATCATCAGCGTTCACTTCCAATATTTTTTGAGACCTTAATCATTCAGGCACCTACTAGTTGGACACTTTGGAACTTATTTTTCTTATGTTGCTTTTTCGGCTCACACTACAGCACTAGAGAAAATGAAAATTAGACTTAAGTGTCCACTCACAATGACGGTTTAATTCAAAAATTCTGTCCGTTGCTGTCCTCTGCAATGCCATTTTGGAAATTTAATCATCTTCTTTGTAAAAACCTAAATTATAAAGTACATTGAAATGGTGCGATCCACTCATCTAAAGTACCAGCTGTTATTCATGGAGCTCCCACAGTCCAGAGAAAGCAGCTGAGATGATTAATTTTTCACTACATGTTCTTTCCACTTCTGCCTTCAACCCAGAGTGTTCATAATTAATTGCCCTTTCTAAAATGGTAACACTGAGCATCTCTCTTGACTACAAGCACCTCTTTTCCTCATGGCTAAGCTGGTTGGTAAATGCGGGACGACATATTTGAACTGGAGTGGTGTAAACGTCAGGAAGTCTATCTGCTACACCACTATTTTGGCTTCTTTACCCTATGGTGTGAGATTGCCTGTCACCTCTTACAGGGGTTTGTTTTTAACATAAGGAATAGGGAATGAAAAGAACTGACCCAGACCGTTAGAGCTATACATACTGTATAAGCTCTGTGCGCAAGTGTGCTGTGTGCAGAGAATTTAGTGGTTCCTAGTATTGTTGTAGTCAAGTTACTTCACTTAAGTTGAGTCAGCAGCTCAAGTCTAAGGTCCTGATTTGCAAAACGATTTTAAAATACTTAAATTTATGTACAAGAAAGGAAAAAGCTGAAATAAAAACACGTTTTTCTTTACTGAAACAATTTTGTAAATGTCTGAAACTTAAAGTATCAATATACTGTAAATTATGAGTCTAGTATTTCACATTTCAATCATGCACACCCCCTAATCTAACTCTAGGTTGTGGGCCAGAGCTTAACCAGCAACTCAGTGTGCAAGGCGGGAACCGTTTTTTTCGGCAGCTCTCTAGCATGGTTTGCCTCCGCTGTCGCTATCACACCTCTATACATGTGTACTGACAGCGAATCCTGTAGCATTACTCTGTTTTTAGCAGTATGTCAATATGTCAACACACACTGTCATGTCTCTACACATCTAAGAAGCAAGTGTGGATTTTACACACAAGCTTCAAAGGCTTAATACAAGGTTTAAGGCACAAGTCCTACTTTAATAAATTACTCACTAACCAACGTACATGAGAGGCTGTTTTCAGATTTATATGAAGCACAAAAGTCAAGGTTTTATCCACATTACATCGATTCAAACCCAAGTCCTGTGAGTGAGGCCTCAAAACAACGCCAGATTAACAATATTAAAATAGGACTTTGTTTATAGACACTCTGTATAGTTATCATGGGGTTAATACTCAAAAATGCTGACAAGCCAGCCAAGAGGGAAAATCATTTCAGAGATAGGTGGCAGACAGTAAGTCCAGAGAAAAACCTGAATCTGAACGAACAATGGCTAAAATCGTTTTGCTTTGCTGCACCTCACATCACAAATAATCATCTGTCTGCAGTTTTTGGAGAGAATTTGGTGGAAAAGTGGTTTAAGTTTAAAGATGTCCTGTGCAATTGATTTTTCTTTTTTGTGCTCCAAAGTCTTTCTTATCTCACCATTTATGTCTGTGTTCTCTATCATATAGAGAAATAGTTTATACATTATGGCTTTGGGCTGAAAATGAAACTTATGCTCTGTAGAGGTTTCTTTCTGTAGAAGTCAAGAAAAAGGTAAACACAGAATGCAATGCTTAGTTCTTTGGTTTTCTTGGAACTAGACTGGAAACCACTTTCAAAGGTTTATATATGACTTATATCTGCTTTATATTGTTTTAAGTTCTATAATTTAGCAAATTCTGCTAAAACTTCTTTAATGAATCTTAAATACCGCACACTTTTTCAGTCCATGATCAAATGGTTTGAGTAATACATTTTGACAGGTTTTAACTGAAGACCATCTCATATCACCTGGTATCAACAAGGGCTCCTTTGCTCCATGTTCAGTCCTAAATGGTTATGGTTTTATTTACTTCCTGCCTCACTTACTGAAACAGTAATCTACTTGTTACTGAGCTATCTATTGCACACGTATTCTCCATGTGGAGTAAAACACGTATGGATTGATCTCACTTACATTTGAATTGTGATCACGCTGCAGCTTGATTGATCTCATAACAACAAAACCTCCATGATGCATATACACTGGTCACAAAATTAGGGGTTATTTTAGAATAAAATACCATGTGTTAGAGCATCTTAATATGCAGGGCGATTTAAAAAAGACACAGGACACCCTTTTATTTCAGTAATGAAAATTTCAGCATGTAATGGGTAAGGTGGCCTATCTTTATTTAGGCTATTATGTCTGGAATGTGGCCGCCATCTTGAAATTAAATTGCCTCAAAAATTGATTGCCGCAATCAGATTTGCAATATCACTTTTGGTACAAATGTTATGAACACAGTAAAATCAAAACTTGAAGATAGAATTGATGATTCTGATATCCGGGAAAAGCAGCTGCCGTATCATAGCAACAGACTTCAACAACCGACACCCAGAAAGACCACCAATTTCATACAACACTGTTACATCCTTCATAATTAAATTCTAAAAAAACTTGGGACTTGGACGAAAAGCCACGTAGTGATATGATTATGGGGGCTCAAGGTTTTTAGGACGGTGCTCTACCTTTTTTACAACTGATCAGTTCAATTACATGCTAGTATGCGCAGACCCAGAAGGAAGGGCTGTGCAAATGGCAGGAAAATCAAACAAACAGCTCAGCTCAAAATGTCAGCTGCAAACAGAATAGTGTCCCGGAACAATAGGAACAAAAGGAACTTCTCATCAAAATGAGCCTATGGGTTATCCCAAATCACAAATAAATTCTGTTTCAAACATTGTCTCCTATTTTTCTCACATTCTCATTCAACCTGCTGCTGCTCAACTTCAGTATTTTCCTTTCACCCAGCACTTACACAGTAAAACCATGAAGGGGCCAAATTACCATCAAAATAAATAAACAACTGTGAAATAATTTATGGTCAGTTCATAGTCAACTAAGTTTACAATTGTATTATAGAATTTGACAGTAGAACCATAAAGTTTACAAATTACCATCAAAAATGTGTAGTAGAAGTGCAAACTTTATGGTCAAACTGTGAAAGTTAAGTCATTCAATTTACAGTTTTATTATGAAATCTCACAGTATATTTTTTCCACATTAATGCTGAAATATGACCAAAAACATAATCAAATGCTCCCAAACTTTCTAATCTATTCTTTAACCACATTCTTTGTTATAAAGACGTGTGTGCTTATGGTCATTGTCAGACCCCAAGCTATTTAGTTTTTTCTTAACCATTTTCAGGCTGGTGAGCATCAACAGCTCTTTTCTGAGTTACTCTGAAAGCTTATTTTATGTCCCTTGATACATTTAGGCAAGCTTGAAAATCAGATGTTTATAGAGCCGACAGATATAGCATTGTTTGAAAATGCCTGACTCTAATTTACCTTTAAATTAACTGCAATTCCTGAAGGCTCACATACCTGTATATATATTTGCTACTCAAAATTTTCTAAAGGGTTCAAACACTTTCAATCACCACTGTAGTTTTATGTGAGTTAGGCTGTAGATAAAGAAACAAAACAGAAAACTGGTAAACTGAGAAAAAAAGTGTAATAAACCTATGTGTATGAATTGCTTTTAAATCCTTGCTTTGACTGTTTTGTTTTGGTCCTTGTCTCCTATGCTTATCAAGACTCCATCTCAAAGAGAGAAGACCTTGAAATAATGCAGCAGTAGTACTCTGAAAGGTCAGACATGTTTTGTTCTGATTACCATTGGCTAACAACAGTACATTTATAAAAGTGTCTTGCTGCGGCCAGCCCTCACTGTCTCTCGTGTACAAACGCTTCACTGCACATACATTCTCACAAATTGTTAAAAGTTACAACCAAGTCACAAACAAGACTGTTTTATAATCATTACAGTGAGTTAATCAGTGCATGTTTCCCCTCAGTGGAGCAGCCCAGATTTGCCTTGAATTGCAATTGGTCAGCTAACAAGACTCACGGTCCTGAGGATCAAAGTTGGCTCCTGCAGGGTTTTCACATTTTGGTAGAAGCACAATGTAGGCAGGGGTATTCTTGCAGTAGGATAATGCACGCTGGCACACTTTAAAAATTGTTCACGAAAAATAGTTATAGTTGGGGACATGGGAGGGATAGAGGCGAAGTTGCTGGTTCTTCCACCAGTAATAGCTCAGCTTTACTGCAGCATAAATGCTATCTCCAGCATGGAAGAAAAAATGCTAGCCTCCAGGCCATGGTGTGTGAGCTGTAAAAGAGACTGTTAAAGAATCTTACAGATGAAAAGTTAGTGCCTAGATGGGATTAGTGAACTGTGTAAATAAACACAGATACCACATAACACTTTCAGAGGTCTGCAATGACAGCTCAGAAGCTTGGTAGCACAATGCTTCACAATGTTACACAATATTAGGCAGGTGGTTTTAAAGTTATGAATCATATGAATATCTAGTGAGGGCTTTGAGGACTGTACAAAATATGAATCACTAGTGTGGAGTAGCATTTATATTTGATACAGTCTTACAAAGTATAATCCAAGCACCTAGGGTTAAGGACCCTGATCAAGGACCCACCATATTAACATTTGTCAGATCTGGGACTTGATGACCTAGAGCATGATCCTTGAAACTAGACAACATTAATAACAATGTGTTAGTCGACGGATTCCTCGGTTACTATAGGGTATCACAAGGCCATTAAATATATAATATATCATGAACTACATCATACATTATGATCACATTTTAGTCTGCAGTGTTTCAACATATGACATTTCATGTTTATTTTTGCATTTTTTTTGCACTGAATGCATTGCCATTTGCCTTCTGAGTGTGGGTCACCGTTGCCAACATCTCCTCCTTCAGACATATCCAATTGTGCTTACATGTGATGCCAGACCTGGCCGGTAAGCACCACTGGGAGTTGGCCCTGGGCCACTGGCATGGTGGAGTAGTGTCAGACGGCTGCTCCACTAAAGCGCCAAAGGAAGTATTATTTTTAAATAAATCTAGAAAGTTGAGTGATAGAGGGACATTTTTTACTTTGTTTTATTGGTTTGAATATTTAATTTGTCAGGCAATTATTGTTAATGACATATAAACTATTCTACATCAAACTCCTATAAATCATGCTATAAATGACTTTAGGTGCAAAATGAATTTGAAAATGTGGTGTGAATGAAGGTAGATTAAATTAACCTTTTTATAAGTAACGTTTCATAAGAAATTACGGTACTTACAAATTTAAATGCTTTCTGATGTTATGTATGTCTGAGTGTACAAATGTACTGAAACTGAATGGCAAAATTTAGCATCTTAAGTTCATGCACATTTGAACGCACAAATGTATCAGGGCCAAATCAAGCAATTTGTCTCCATCACAAAACTGTTATTCTCGGTATCAGGTTATTTTCCTTTTTACACACCTAATCCAGGCCTGGATCAAGGAGCCTAGGTAACAGAGAAAACATGAATCTGCGTAGTAGATCTCACATGAACACAAAGCAGCAAACATCAATGCATTTACTGAGATTCTGAGGACATTTGTAATGATTAATTCTTTGCAGAATGAAGCATAGCATTAACAATGAATGTCTGTCAAGCCTAAGAATAGGGCTACAGCTGTCATTCGCTTTTTTGGGACGCAAATTAAAAGCTTAGTCATTGTGCCTTTACTTTCCATCTGTGTTTGAGGGTGAACACACTGTGACATCCATTTATTATACTGCTCCCTCAATATCATGCATCTGGATACATTGTACCACTACATTGACTGCAGGGAAAAATACAGAGAGAAAATATTGAAATACACAGAGAAAATACTGGGGAAAATAGTATATTTACACAGTATATATATATATATA
>JAVSBV010182923.1:0-13119 GCA_033117975.1 Parotocinclus spilosoma | reverse complement strand
TGAATCCCACCAGTCCTCAGCCAGACAAATAGCGTGCAAATGAGCCATCGAACAAAGATTACCCTCCAAGAGCGAAATAAAAAAACAACAATGATATGCATGGCAGGGTAGCATGGTAACTTTGCTCTCCAAATATTGCTGTCCTTGAATATGGACAATACCGGTCGCTATTGGATAACATTTTTTTGGATTTATGAGACTGAAATATAACCTTTTGGTTTAAATGAGAAGCTTTATGTCTTGAGAAGGAGACTCCTTGCATTCCAAGAACATTATCCCATATGTGAAACAAGGTGGTGGCATCATGTAAGACTTTTTCTTTGTTTAATAATGTGTCTAACTCTTTGTTAGTGAGAACTTCTCACTAATCCAACCACCTCACAAGTGTGGCATATCTAAATGCTGATTAGACAGCATGATTATTGCACAGGTGTGCCTTAGGCTGGCCAAAAAAATAATCAGTATCTGCTGTGACTCATTTTCCCTACGCAGTGCAACACATCTCCTTTGCATAGATTTGATCAGGTTGTTGGTTGTGACCTATGAAATGTTGGTCCACTCCTCTTCAATGGCTGTGTAGAGTTGCTGGACATTGTTAGGAACTGGAATATGCTGTCATATACACTGATCCAGAGCATCTAAAACATGCTCGGTGAGTGACACGTCCGGTTATTTGGGTGTACTGGCAAATTCTCTGAAATACCTTTGGAGACAACTTATGGTAGAAAAATGAACATGGCAACAGCTCTGGTGGACATTCCTGTAGTCAGCATGCCAATTGCACGCTCCCTCAAAACTTGCGACAGCTGTAGCATTGTGCTGTGCTGCACATTTTAGAGTGGCCTTTTATTGTAGCTAGCCTAAGGTACACCTGTGCAATAATCATGCTGTCTAATCGGGATCTTGATTTGCCACACCTGTGAGGTGGATGGATTATCTCGGGATAAGGATGAAGTGGTCACTAACACAGACTTTTCTGTGAACAATATTTGAGAGAAAAACGCCTTTTGTGTAGATAGAAAAAAAGTATTAGATCTCTAAGTTCAGTTCATAAAAAATGGGAGGATTTTTTGTTTGGATTTTTGTTTAGTTAATAGGTTAACTAATAGGTGCTATTAGAACTTCTGAAAACCTGTTAACGTGTTTCCGTTACTTACACATAAGATACATAAAAAGGGTGTGGGTAGAGTTATAAAAACATTCAAACATCATATGTTTCTCCTATTTACCCAGTTGCCATTTATTGTAGCAGCTTAGAAAGTTTTTAGGTAAATCTGTTAAATATATACACATAAAAGGGGGGTGATCCTGGCCAAAATACTTGACATTGAAATGAATGTCTTTGTCTCATTTGCCTTAACTACCCACACCCATATTAATTAGGCAAGTATTTTGTAATAAAAAACTTGCTGCTCACAAATATTAGGGTCTAATTAAAAATGAGATATTTAGGAGCAGTGCAGTTTTTAGACTAAACTGAATGGGCTATATTGTTATGGCCAGATAACTGGATTGTAGCATCTCCGAAATTTGGTGTGCTCCCAGTCAGTGGTGATTACCTACTTACAGTGATCTGAGGAAAGATGAACCACAAAGATTTTTAATGCCAACAGAAGGGCTACTTTGGCAATAATATATATGAATAATGTTTTTTAAATTTAATTTCTGATCACTGTTGAGCAAAAATGCACTATGTACCATGATTATTAATGTTGTTCCTGCAATTATACCCTTTTATGTTACAGGATTCATAACTGTCTTTTTCTATGTTTTTTTTTTTCATTCTCTTTTATCAGGCTGGATGGAAAGAGAGCCATGCCACGTTTATGACAGAATTAAGAAACCTGCAAGCTGCCGGATTAACAACGTTTGGCCAGGCTTTAAGAACTGCTTTTGATCTGCTTAATGTGAACAGATTAGTTTCAGGCATAGACAATTACGGGCAGGTACATTATTGACTTTTCTAATGTCCAAATGTTCATGTTGAGTCTGGCAAACTATATATTATTTGTGAGTATAGTATCGCAATTCCCAATACAAATACATACGCAGTGGGAAAAATAAGTATTTTATACACTGCCAAAGTTTTCCCACCTACATAGAATGGAGAGGTCTGTAATTTTTTATCAGGTAAACTTCAACTGTTAGAGACAGACTTAAAAAAAACCCAGAAATTTGAGATTTACATTTATGATATTTAGCAGATGCCCTTATCCAGAGTGACTTACAACTCATACAGTCTTACAATTCAAGCAATGTGGGATAAGGGCCTTGCTTAAGGACCCAGCTGTGGCAGCTTTGCAGAGGTGGGATTTGAACCCTGAGTCACCAGGTCCAAAGTCCAGTACCTTAATTGCTAGGCTTCCATAATCACATTGTATGATTAAAAAAAAAAAAGAATTAATTTGCATTGTATTGCATGAAATAAGTATTGAATCACCTACCTACCAACCTGCAATAATTCTGGTTCCCATAGACCTCTTAATTTCTCTTTAAGAAGCTTCCTATTCTGCACTAATTACCTGTATTAATCGCACCTTTTTGAACTCATTACCTGTATTAATGATACCTGTCCACACACTCAATCAGTCACACTCCAACCTCTCCACCATGTCCAAGACCAAAGAGCTGTCTAAGGACACCAGGGACAAAATTGTAGACCTTCACAAGGCTGGGATGGGCTACATGACGATAGGCAAAAAGCTTGGTGAAAAGGAAACAACTGTTGGCGCAGTTATTATAAAATGGAAGAAATACAAGATGATTGTGAGTCTGGGTCTTCATGCAAGATCTCACCTTGTGGGATGATCTTGAGTAAGGCCAGTAATCAGCCCAGAACTACACGGGAGCACCTGGTCAATGACCCGAAAAGAGCTGGGACCACAGTCTCAAAGTTAACCAGTAAAAAATTACACTGTTATGGATTAAAATCCCACAGGGCACACAAAGTCCCCCTGCTTACACCAGCAAATGTCCAGGCTCATTTGAAGTTTGTCAATGACCATCTGGATGATCCAACAGAGGAACGGGAGAAGGTCATGTGGTCAGATGAGACCAAATGGAGCTTTTTGGTATGAACTCCACTCTACGTGTTTGGAGGAAGAAGAAGGATGAGTACAACCACAAGTACACCATCCCAACCGTGAAGCTTAGGGGTGAAAACTTTGAGGGCATTTTTTCTGCAAAAGGGACAGGACAACTGCACTGTAATGAAGGGTGATGGTTATTTTGTATTGAAAACACCAAATAAAGCATGATGGATCATGTCTTTATGCATTGCATGCTCAATAATCCAGGACAATCCAGAAACTTGAATAAGTTCATCTGGACGTAAGGTTTTGTGGGAGAAACTTTTTGGTCTGATGGAACATGCTGAACGTACTCTAGGTGTCAGCAGTAGTCATCAAAGTGAATGTTATTGCTTTCATAAAGTTCAAAACACAGTCAGTCCTGGAGAAAGCGTAAATAAATATTTTTTAAGATATCAGCCCAATAAACCCAAAACAAAAACAATCACAGTGATTATTCACTGAATCCTAAATATATCTTTTTAGATTCTAATTAAGAATGATTCATTTTATTTTTTATAACAAAATTATTAAATAACAGGATAATAAGTTAAATGTATGTACTGTAGTGCTTGACTGGCACAAAATAAATGAATAAAAATGAAAATACACTTCCAAAACATGACAGATTTTCAGCAGTTCAGAAGTAGCTAAATTTGACAGAAAACTGTTTACTTGGCATCTGAATTAAATGTTCAATGTAAACTAATGCTGTTGGTCCTCTAGCTATCAGTGAATGTTTCTCTCTCATCAGGGAAGAAACCCATTTTTCTTGGAGCCTGCTGTCATAGTGGCGATTACAGATGGCAGCAAGCTGACCAGTACTTGTGGAGTGCAGGATGAGGTACTGTGTGACTGCTGTGAAAATACTACTGTTGTTAAACATTTAAAATATTTAATAGCATTGAGTTTTGCCTAGTTAATTCACTGTTGAATGTAATTCTAGCTAAAAAAAAAAGTTTCATTTATAAAAGGAGTATGTTTTAATTTATTACTTTTTGCTCACAAAAAAATCTTAATTAGTATTTACAATTGCATTATTTAGCAAGACACCCTTATCCAGATCTACTTAAAATTAATACAGTCTACAATCTGAACAATTGTGATTTAAGGGCCTTGCTTAGGGACCCAACTGTGGCAGAGGTGGGATTTGAACCCTGGTCGTTCTGGTCCATAGTCTACTACCTTAACCACTAGGCCACCACAGTCCCCAAAAAGTACATGTAATTGTGCACACACTGTCACCACAGTCCACATTTGTTGGTTGTCTTGGTTGTCTGTGCTGCTTCCACTCAGATTTCTTAAACTCCATCCTCGAACACATGCCAGTAGGTGGCTTTGCTTCACTTAATTCTGTGTGTTTTTCTGCTAATGTGATAACTTTCTAAAAAACAAACAAAAACAGAACCATGTAAAGCTAGCAGTGGTGTGAAATTACAGTTACATAACTGAATGCATAGACCTTCTTTGTTTGTTTTTCTTCTTTCCCTGTCTAGCTGCATTTGCCCTTGATGACTCCGTTACCAGGCAGTGAGCTAACGAAGGAGCCCTTTCGCTGGGATCAGCGCCTCTTTTCATTGGTGCTCCGTATTTCGGGTCACGCCTTACTGGAGCCATTGCCGGGGGGCGGAGTCCCAGCTGACCCCTCACCTGTAACCCCAATGTGCGATGTGACAGGAGGTAAGCTCTTAGTTTTTTGGGTCGTTTTAGTCTACGGATTTGTGTTTGCATTATGCTGGTAGAAGAAAGTATTAAAGTGCAGGAAGTATTAAAGTAGTTATCATATTTTATAATAAGTATTTTCAAAGCCTCGTGAAGTTGTCAGTGATATTCTTTATCTGTGTTGACATGGCACTGTTGTTAATTAGGATGTTGCTGATGATAATTACATTAATAGTATAAATATTGTATTAAAGTTTAAAGGGGTAATATAATTATTACTATATTGTTCTTCGTCTGTTGTTAATTTTGCATTTATACTAATAATAGTAATAATAACACTAGGCAACGAATATGAAATTTTTTCTAACTGAAATAGGTAGACATTATCATTATATGTATTATTATTATAGTATATTATATTATTATAGTTAGAATTAGCTGTATGTTACTTATTCGAATATAAAGCTGTCATTACACTTGATTTGTGATTGAGAACTCAAAGAAAATTGTGACAAGAAGTTCATGCTTGGCCATTTTCTTATTTATTAAGTAATTGGGCCAGTATTAATTATCTGTGAGTGGCAAAATGTAAGTGTACCCCTGGGATTACGTTAAAATAGAGTTGGCTTATATTTAGTCAGCGGGATGAAAAATCTTATGTGAGTAATTGCCACGTTGTATTCGAAAAACAGATCTGTGAAAGTCTGACCTTCACAACTCATAAATGCAGAAAATTCTAGACAATCCAGGGCATTTGGAGAAAAGCCAGGCCCACAACATCACAGCTGCTTCACAATATTTACCAGTCGGGTTCATGTTCTATTCAGTGTAGTAATACTTTCCTTTATGATAATCCCTCCTTGAGTGTTTATTCTGAGAAAGCACAATTATTGTTTCATCTGAAACATGGTTCCATTCTTGTGTTTGAAGTTAAATGACAGAACAACCAAGACTTCCAAATAATATATGAACATGAAGGCTGCATCTTGTGATAGTATGAGACTTGGTGTCCTTGTGATGCAGTTTTTTTTTCTGTAACTCTTACAATCATCCTCACTGTGCAGGGAAGCAAAATAAATATGGGTAATGATGTAAATGATGCAACTGTCTGTGTCTTTTTGAATAATTGCAGCAAATGTGCAAGGATAGATGGTGATTGATATTTTGGGGGTTTTATGAAGAGTAAATGGTGAGAATCATTCATTTAAAATGGGTTTCCACTGTCTTTGTTGTGGCTTAATGTAGGACGCTCATACAGCGTGTTTTCTCAGCGCATGCTAAACCAGTGCCTCGAGTCTATGGTGCAGAAAATCCAGAGTGGTGTTGTGATCAACTTTGAGAAAACTGGACCTGATCCTCTTGAAGGTTAGACCAAGTGATCTTATTTCTGTTTATTAGTGATCTGATATACTCTTAAGGTATAATGTTGTGATTCTGGTGCAGTAATAGTTCAACTATTGCTTTTACTAAATTATTATTGTGTTATGTGGACTTACATGGCTGCCTCTTAGTCTTCAGTATTTTATAAGAAAAGCTGCCAATGTTTACATTAATAGTACTATAACTATGGCACAATTCACAGTCTTGATAGTAGTCATACTGATATTATGTCACACGCAAACGTTTTTGTTCTACGTTAATAATCTCTTTGTCATTGATATTTGGCATTCAGTTTTTACACAATTGCTATTTTGTGTTTTGTAGATTGTCCACTGGAGATGAAATCTGGCCATCAGCCATGGCACAGCTGCCATAAGATGATATATGTACGACCAAATCCCAAGACGGGTGTTCCTGTGGGCCACTGGCCTATTCCTGAATCCTTTTGGCCTGACCAAAACTCCCCTACGCTGGTGAGACGTAAAGTACACACTCCACTGATGCAATAGCAGTATTGGCTTAATAAAAATGCCTCTTCAAGATAGTTTTTAACAACACAGCATATGTCACATGAGTCTGACACACGCCTCAGTGTAGTATCTCTCCAAATATGAGAGACATATTTTTGAGCCTCCTCTTAAGTTTACACCAATGGGGTTCAGGTGAGGGGATCGGGACAACCATGTCAAACCTTTGGTCTGGTTTATGTGTGGGAATGTGGTGGCCTAGCGGTTAAGCTACTGAACTCTGGACCAGAAGGTCCACAGTTCAAATCCCACCTCTGCCAAGCTGCCACAGGGGCCCTTGAACAAGACCCTTAACCCACAATTGCTTGGATTGTAAGATTGTTTGAATTGTATGTCGCTCTGGATAAGAGTGTCTGCTAAATGCCGTGTGCGTGCGTGCGTGCGTGTCATTACTGGTGGCCTGAATTTTAAATTCTTAATGCTATAACTCTTTTTTTTTTTTTTTTTTTTTTTAATGTAACCTAACAACTCTCTCCTCTTTATCTGTCGTGTGTCTCTGTCTCTCTTTATCTCTCTCTCTTTATCTGTCTCTGTGTGTGTGTGTGTGTGTGTGTGTGTGTGTGTGTGTGTGTGTGTGTGTGTGCACGCGTCCTTGTGTCTTCTTGTGTTTTTTTTTGTGTGGTATGCTCCCAGCCTCCACGCACGGCTCATCCTCAGGTGCGCTTTACCTGTGTAGAGGCAGAGCCTATGGTTGTGGACAAAGTGCCATTTGATAAGTACGAGCTGGAGCCATGTCCTCTTATGCAGTACATCTTGGAAAGGAAATCACCACATACCTGCTGGCCGGTAAATCACACAGTTTACATCCACAGTTCCCATTACACTCATGCAGCTCAGCTTTATTCATAATTTGATTTTCAGATTTTCAGCTGCTGTCACTAGCACATGAAAGGCCAGTGTTGGTAGGCACTCTCAATTCATAACAATTTGTTACTTTGTTCCTTTGTCCTTCTGCTCTTTACTCCTAAACATTTTCTCACACATCCAACACAATAACTGAGAAGGTATTGTTTCACTGTAGTATACATCCAATGTGTGCAAGAGCTTCAGATGTGTTGTTGGGAGATAATTATTTATTTGGGCTGTGCATAATTTAAATGTTGTGGCTGCTTGGTGTTTTATATAATGTGCAAGATAATTAACCTCAACACTTTCGGTGTTATGTTGTCTATTGTTGTTAAGTGTGTGTGATGATCGTTTCCTTATTTATCAAACCCAAGCTGGGACAAATATTTTTCTATAAATGTAGAGACTTTACTGGGATAATTCAACGACCAAATCAAACTGGAGATTATTATATACTAAATTATCTCAGTTTGTCTGTGGTCTGTCAATGCCAAACAATAACCGAAGCCAATATACGTTATATAGAGGACACCAAGTTTGTGGACACCTAAAAATCTAAATCTTACCTAATAATATGGAGATTTTGCTACCATCTTTGTTGCTGTTAGAAAATAGCTTCTGATATTAGACAGTACTGTTTTTCAAGGTGTCTGATGAAACTGAGATCAAGGCTCTGTGTAAGCCAGCCAAGTTCTCAATCAAAGATGGCACAACACATCTCTGTTGGCTTTGTTTAAGGACAGCAGGGCAGAAAGTAGATGAACTGACTTAATGGAAATTGAAACCTATGAATGTGGCATACTGAGTAAGTGGGGTATAACCAATTCTACTGCCACGTTTTGTCTATGGAGAATTCAAAAATGTTTTATATTATAAATGTGTAACAATTAAGTTTTGGTAAAATAACAGTTCATTAAGAAAGAGTGTCCACAAACTTTTGTCTATATATTGTATCTTTGCTTCGGTTTTTGTTAGTCTTTGGCAGATCACTTACAAATTGAGATATAAGATAAATATTTCATATATATAATAAGTAATCTGAATTTTGATTTAATTTTTGTGAACTAAGAATTATAAATGTAATATTTGCATTAACATTGTGAAAAAGACCTGTGTTACCTCTACTGATACTTATCTAAAACTTGTCAAATTTCTTAGGTCTACATTAGCAACAGTGCCAAGTACGGAGAGCTTGGGCAGCCATTTGGCTACTTAAAGGCAAGCACAACGCTTAACTGTGTAAACCTCTTCATCATGCCATACAATTATCCTGTGGTCCTGCCCCTCTTAGGTAAGTGGCCTTCTCCTACCTTACTTCTGCATCTTGCTCCTTTACAGAATTCAACATTCTAAAGCACAGTATTCAGCTCAAAATGATACATAATTCACAAAAAGCACAGCATGTTATGCAAGAAAAACCTTTTAAATTTGAACTGAACTTGTCATAATGTGCGTTTCTTGAAAAATGGTAACATTTTGAGGACAGCAAGTCGGCCCTTAAATTCTCTCTCTTACGAGGAAAAAAGTTGCTGTATAAATGTATGTTGATTTCTGTTTTTACTAAATTCAGTCCAAGACCACAAATGTTTGGGGAATTTTAGAAAATGCCACCATGTTTAATACAAATGCCTTACTATTACCTTAGAAATGGTTAAGACACCTTATCCCTAGCCACAGTGTGCAGTACTATGGTATGTTAATAGTACACCAGTAGTTATGTATTTAAAATTATGGTGTACTGTTTAGTGGATAGTATATGGATTTAGATGCAGTCTCTGTCCTGGTTTGTCAACAGTGGAAGAGATAGTCTTATGTAGCATGTGCATGGGTGATGATCATTCTGTCATTCCACCATGGGCAGAAAAGGTTTTGGAGACATATTGTTAATTTGCATCTTTAAAGTGGATGTATTCTAAAAGTTGCTGCTTTATGCTGAAACAAGCTTTTTGAAGTAATAGCAATCATGTAATGTTCAACTAAAAATCACCGACTTCTTCTTCAAAGTAGTGGGGGGTTGTGGTTAGCATGGTTGCTTAAGCTCCAGAGATCCCTTGGTTGATTCCAGTTTCAGACTCAGCCGTTGTGAAATTTGCATATCCTCACATTTACATTTACAGTATTTAGCAGACGCCCTTATCCATGAGTTTAATCTTGGAACTAAAGTTGCCTCCTACATCCCAAAGACATGTGTTAAGTTAACAGGTTGCTCTAAATTTCCTGTGTAAATGTCTGACTAGTAATGAGGTTACATTGTTCTTGTGATGAATAGCCATCAACACCGATATGATGTTAAATAAACAATCAAATTAAAATCTACCCATAGATGACTTGTTTCGAGTGCACAAGTTCAAGCCAACTGTGAAATGGCGCCAGGCCTTCGAGAGCTACCTGAAGACCATGCCTCCATACTACATCACTGTAAGTGAAAACATGCATACTTATGCTCAGAAGCCAATTTATTAGGTACAACTACTCAACTGCTTGCTAATATCAGATATATAATAAGCCAATTACATTTTGGTGTGTATTTAAAGATGGTCAAGATGATCTGCTGTAGGTCAAGCCAACCATTAGAATGCAAAAGAGAGGTGATTTGATTAACATGGCAGACAAAAAGTAGGGACAAAAGTATTGGGACAACTACATGGTGAATGTGATTATTTAAGGCTTGCATGCAGTTGCAAGCAATCACCAAGCACAATACTAAGCAGATGAAGTGGCGTAAAGCCACTAGACACTGATGAATCACACTTTCTATATGGCTATCTGATAAATGAGTATGGGTTTGGAAAATTCCAGGAGAACTTTCCCTGCCGACTGCATTATGCCGTCTGTTTTGTATACGAGGCCCCATTCACAACATTAAATATTCAGTGCTGGTACAGGATGAATGTGTAACATTGTTGTACTGGTACTGGTACTCTCTTCAGACTGGACGGTATAGAATGTATTACTCCCTCGCATTGATTAACCATTTTGTGGTTTGTATTTTCTTGAACCACTGTTGCTGTTTGTCAGCCATCTATCCATAATGCTTTGTCCATTATCGCTCAGGTTTTCAATCCAGAATATGTATCCAGCATCCAAGATTTTGGCTATGAGACTCAACTGTTCACTTGCTGTCTGTTAAGTCTAAGAGATTAAACTGTATTGCTGTAACTAAATAATCAGCGTTAATGAGACTTTATGCGGCTGGACATTTATAATATATTCAGAACTTAGTGATTTTGTAGTGTATTTGGTGCAACTATTATTCTAATTAATTTGAATCATTAAACAAAAATCTTCAGGTTCAACCTGTGTTTGTATACTTACAGCCCTTAAAGAAGGCACTGCGGATGATGGGTGCGCCAAACCTGCTGGCAGAAAACATGGAATACGGACTGAGCTACAGTGTTGTGTCCTACCTCAAAAAACTCAGCCAGCAGGCAAGTTGTTTTAATAGTGAAATCTTTTTCAGGATAAAAATTGTGTTCTTAATAAAGTACAGCGGTACCTCTGTGCTCATGGTTACTTTGTTCCAGAAGGCTTGTCAAAAATTGAAATTGGGTACCAAGATATTTTTTTTCCCCCTTAAGCTCTAATGTAAATAGAATGAATGTGTTTTAGTCCTGAGAGATTATGCGATGATTTCTAGGTGTTACAGTCTCATAACCAATCAATTTAACCAGTTCTGAAAGTAACACGGTATGTGTGTGCGTCTGTGCATTTGTCTGTTCTAGGCAAAGGTGGAGGTAGACCGAGTGTGTGCATCTGTGGGAAAGAAAGTAGGGCCTGAAGGAGGTATTAAACTCCGCCACCAAAGCTCTGCCTTCTCACTGGCTCACAGGAAGGATTTTGCGCAGCTGATGCAAACCATTGTTGGGGATGGCCCGTCTGAGTTGAACTCCAAAGAGTTCTCAGGCTTCCAGTTGGCTGTGCTTAATAAAGTAACACCTGCTCTCTCCATTTTTTTTCTCCAAAATTTTTTTTCTTACGTAAATTGATCTTTGTTTTGTGGCCCATCTGTTGCACACAGAGCCAAACGGCAAGCTGAGTTCCATTTCTGTGTACATGTTTAGGCCCTGAAGCCGCAAAGTCTACGAAACCCATACGACATACCCAGAATGCACTTGCTTGATCAGCTAAGCCGCATGAGACGAAATCTTTTGAATACACGTGTGTCTATCTTGAAGGGCCAAGATCAAGGTAACACTCTGTTAAATGATTAAAAGTGATAAATACAAGAGCTATGTAGGAACACAGCTAGCGTCTTTAAAAACTGAGATGTACATTGTATGTTTTTGATTTGTAGTTGGGACCTGTAGATAGTTACTGTAAAGATTCATGAAACTTGCATAGATACTAACTCTGTGCCCCAGTCGAATGTTGCTCACACAACTTACCCACAAATCATGGTGGTGAAAAGTTGATTTTATCCTGAATTTCTGAGCAGCACTACAGAACACAGCAAATTCAGCCCCAGCATCCTTACAAAAGTGCTTTGCTAATGCTTTCAGTCAGAGAACGTTCCAGCAATGGAAAAAAAATATTTAAAAGAATTCCAGCCATGCTGAAGGCAATTTTTTGGCTAGCTGCTTTTATCGTTTTAATCTAGCACAAGTAGTATACATATTAGACCACTAAAGCAAAGGCATTAATTAAACTTTAAAAGGTATCAGTTACGTTACCACATACAAAACTATTGTAATTAATGTAAATCTTTATTGTTCACTTCTTTTATTATCCTTGGCAGAGTCATGCCTACTTTAGTGCCTATTTGTAATTGTGCCCGCACGACTGATTGGCAAGCAGAGTGATACAGCTGTGAACATCTAAATTCTGTGTCTACCCCAGTAAGACAGGTAGTCTAGAAATGTCCATGTTTATGTACAGTAATTTGTATTTCAACCACAGTGATATTATGAGCAAACACAGAACAGGCAATATGCAACTGTAGAAACACTCAAAAGTTGAGGCATTTCTAAAGGTTCTGTCCATGTTGTACTCCACGTGAGTTCTTATGAACTGAACATGCATCTATGCTTTTAGTAAGAGACTCTGTATGCACCATTACAATTTGTTTATGCCATAGCAATGGGTAATTAGTAATTTCAAACAATCCAGTGGGTTATATTCTTGTTGATGTTAATAAAATCTAATTGCAAACCTCTCAGCTTTCTCCCTGTTTTCACTCATGTGAAGTCCTTGAATGATGCTTCCTGTCCATTCTTTGTGAATCTGATAGTACATCTACTCTATTTTGTAGCCCTATAAGCAAAACCTTGGTTCGTATGGAATATATAACACTCCCAGTCATTGACCCATCTAATCTGTTATGAATATGTAAATCATATATGATATAGATTTATCTTATAAGAACCAAGGTTTTGCTTATAGGGCTGCAAACATATCAGATTGATTATCAGAGATTCACAAAGGATGGTTAATACGGTTCATTAAAGGACTTCATGATTGAAAACAAAGGAGAAAAATGCATCAATACATGTGACACACGCATCACTGTGGGCTCTTATGGGTTAACGAAGAGAAATTGCAGTTGGTTGTAGTGGCATCCTGGGCACGGTGGCTCGGTGGGTAGCACCGCTGCCTCACAATAAGAAGGTCCTGGGTTCAATCCCAGGGTGGAGAGACCT
>JAVSBV010182914.1:0-13119 GCA_033117975.1 Parotocinclus spilosoma | reverse complement strand
TTAACACCACGCCTTTATAGGCCATGGATCAGCTGTTCAGGATCGGGACATGATTAGAGACAGTGGATATAAACGCCACCTCACCGATAGCTCCGTAATGATGACCGGCACAGACGGCCGAACGATCCGAGGGGAAGGTAGGAACCCTAACAATTACACTATGATAATGTCTGATCAAAGACCATTTCAGTCAGAATACCTGTAATATAGCCAAGAAACAGCATTGAAACACAAAATAAAATAGATTAAAAGGGTTCAAATTTTATTTAAAATGTGTTTTATGCATTTGTATTTGTTATTAGCTTTACTTCTACATGAACCTTTTTATATATTCTAAAGGAATAAGTTATTCATGACCATAATTAATACATACTGTGCTCACCTTGATCTTGGTCCCTAGAATTGTAATGTTTATGTCTTTGTGCTCAATGAGCTTGTTCTTTTCCATATGCTTAGCCCCAAATCATTTATTAACACACATACATGATCTCACCTCACCTAAAATCTATTTTTTTCTGTTCATGTTGCGAATGCTCGGATACAATGAAGAACTATCAAGCAGTGTTGTACAGACCATCCATTAGAAGCTGGAGGGCTGAGATAAATCACCTTATCAGATCTGCCTTCCCCTACAGAGCAGTCAGGGAAATCCATCACGTCCAGCACACAGGAGGAGAGAACGGCAGAAATCAGGCCCAACACCAGGGAGGCTTGGCCTACATGGAGCCAGGATTAAGAGCAAATAAAATGAATTTAACTTGTGGATGCTTCACAGTACAGTTCTGCTAAACTTCATTTTATTGCTGTTGTTAATTACCTGGTACTTGCAGAATATATGTGCCATATACAAGTAGGTTTCATTTGTAGGTATGCAATTATTGTGGCCAATTTGATAATACACACAATTTGTTGATCCCCAAGTCATTTTCCCAGGCACAAAACCTACAACTGGATTGCTATCCAACATGCAGTGGCATGCAGTTATAATATATTTCATATTCATGTTTTATTTAAATGATTACAGGTACAGTCTGAACAGACACTGCATCTTACCACAAAGCATACAAGTGATTGACCCTTTGCCTATAAAAAAAGAAAAAAATGCAGAGGTTACTTTTGGGTACTGTACCTCTTGGTGTGATATTACTGATGCCTCTACGATGCACTCAAACGCATTTTGCCCACAGTTGAGATAAGTTTATGAAAGGGCCCACCATTGAACTGAGGGAAGTAGGACGGTCATTACAACGAATTGCCCACCATTTAGACATTTAGAAGGGGACATTGGGGGCAGTAGTTCTATGAGGGCATACCTACACAGCAATCAGGCTCCAGATGGCCCAGACAGCCCACCAGTAGAGAGAATTTTTTTTAATCGCTGACAAGCATGAGCAACACATTCACTACACATTCCTGTGTCTGCCCATTTCCAGGCACTTAGCAGAAGGAAATTTGTTGTCACAGTGAATTGATGGTCTGCCTCCATCAACTTTGTTTGCAGTGATGTCGTGAATGAGAATCCTTCACTGGGACCTTTTTTGCCTTTAGTGATAAATTCAATTTCTGTATGGGATCAGTCAGGTTTAAGTATGGATGCCTTGTTGTGACTACATCAATCCTGCCTTTGTTGTGAAGAAACACACTGTCCCAGCTGTTGGTGTGATGATCGCACTCGCTCCTGTCTCTCTCCCTGCCTACCTGACTACTAAATGAGACACTAAGACTATATATTTGTGTATATATTTGTGTAAGATTTTTTTTTCAAATGTAATATTGGATACTATATAGCATCAAATTACTTATAATTATTTTATAGTCTAAGACAAACTTTTTTCTCCTGTTAGCAAATGTGCAGATATGATTTAAACATGTGTTTAATCTATATATTGGGACTGTGGTGGCCTAGTGGTTAAGGTACTGGACTACGGACCAGATGGTCCAGGGTCTGCCACAGTTGGGTCCCTGAGCAAGGCCCTTTACTTATAATTGCTTGGATTATACAACTGTATTAATTGTAAGTTGCTCTGGATACGGGTGTCTGCTAAATGATGTAAATCTAAATGTTATAATCTCATTTTAATCACCACCCATCAAGGTGCAATATATTCTGTATAAAAAACATCATAATCCATGTTGAAATCCTATTAAATGGACATGCCTTAGCTGTGCATAAGACACACTGTAATGTCACCTCTCCCTGAAATTAGGTGATTGCTCCCCCTTAACTGAAAAACTTGCTTTAGATTGGGGTTGCATAATAATCACTTTTCTTCCACTAAAGATTATTCTGGGCCCTCGCTGACTGAACAACCATTTCCTCCTCCTCATCGGACTAATTAGCTCTGTGGACAATGTGATGGCTTAGTTCTCCTCATCAGCATTGTTCTCGGATGTACTGCCATCACTGATAGCACACCTTTCATCCTTTCATACAGCAGATAAATCTGTTCAAAGTGACGTGACTGTCAAACGTGCTGGATAAAATGAAAAAGGGTGCTATTTTATATATAATTGTTCCTGTTTTTGCCGTAGTTCCAGCAACTAAAAATAAAGTACTTAAAGCTGTGAGAGGGGTATTTGTGGCTGGAGTTGACATACTGTAACTATACTGTGTATAGTGTAAATAAAGAGAAAACTAGAACCTGTACTAGCAGTGTTTGTGGTCTGAGTCAGAACTCAATGAAAGGAAGAAAGTAATGTTAGCTGTAAGAGAAATACTGGCCAGATACATTATTGTGGCAAGACAAAGTATCGACCAGACGATACCTGTAATCATTTACGTATCTACCTAAAGCAGGACTACATGCTGCGTTTTGCAATATTTGTATCTTGGTGAGTTGTTTTTTGTAATTAAGTATTTATTTTATATTACTTTTAAACAACATTTTTAAAACTCTTGTGACTATGGTAATGTCTTTCCCAGAATGTAATCCACTCATTAAACAGAGCATTCCAGTAGTAAAAGAAGAACTAGATGGTATGGGGTAAGTACCCATTAAGCATTATACCTGACTTGTGGCATTACTTGAATATCCTTATGTGCTTAGAGTCGTTAATGCGACTGGACGCTGTTTATTAAACACCAGACAAAATGTGTGTAATCCTGTTTTAGATAAAGATGATGCACATGGTAAGCTATAATTGCTCTATAAACATATTGAATGCATGATGCTGAGTTGCAGCATATATTTACTTTACGGCCTGTGTAGTAGGTTTATATATCTTTCTGAGGACCAAAAGTCCCCACAAGAATAAAAACATTTGAGATTTTCATTTGTTATTTTGTCTAAAAACCAAAAAAGCCCAAAGTTTTGCTTTTGGTTAATGGGATAGTTAGTTAATACTTTATTGAGCCTGCTCTCCCCTTATTAACAGCACTGATCTTGTCAGGTAAGGACCTACCAGTGTCTCCAGATAAGCCCTCTTACTTAATGCTACAGCACTATGGACTAGCAGTTCAGCTAGAGTATGTATTGCTCTTTTATCTTCTGTTAAGCTACAGTAATTATTATGTCATTTAATACAAGCTTAACTATTTCAGTTAACATCTAGCCCCCCCCCCCCCAAGCAGGTCCTCCCAAGGTTTCTTTCTTCTACATTTTTTCTTCGAGAGTTTTTCCTTGCCACTGTTGATCTCGGCTTGCTCAATTTAGGATTGGCCTGTTAGATAATATAAGATTTTAAAGCTGCATTGAGACAATTCTCCATTGTAAAACATTATCTAAATTAATTTGACTTTGACTGGAGACTATCCAAATACATAAAGACATGTGTGTGTGTTGGGTGGAGTTATGGTGGGTCATTTGTGTATTATTAGCATATGTACAGTAGAGTAGACCAGTCTATGTTGCTTGTGTGTCATTACACCCTGCATTATCATCCCTGATTACCAGGTGTGTTCACCTCATTCTACATAGTTTGCATGATATTTTGGGATTCGTACCATTGCCTGTTGTGTCAAACGTTACATAGTGTAAGCTAGTCTTGTTTTATTGTGTTTTCTTCTTTATTGCTGTGTTGTTAAGAAGTCTATCCTGTGTTTACATCCAGGCTGCCGTGCCTATGTAGTTGGTATGTGTTAAATTTTAGCTCAAATGCAAATGTGTTTGAATTTCAAATGGCTGCAGTTGGACAAATGGCACAGTATTCCAGTAGCATCTTTAATAAGCTATTATAAATTGCAGTCATTATAATTATTTTAATTACTCTATTCAACAAGAAACGACTCATCAACAGTCTAATAAATTACATCAAAATTCATATTGGAGATTTTTGATTGTGTACATTTAGGCAATAGTCACCATGTTTTATGAAACCACCAACAGCAATCATAAGAAAATGATTATAATCTACATAATAATCAACACAATAATACACTGATCATTATTATTATCACGCCTTATTTATAGACTTCATATTTATGTATTTAGTATTTCTTATAAAAGACTCCTTGTTCCATACAAAGAGTGTGTGTATTAGTCTCTCACTTATGCTTTTTCTATTTCTCACTCCTGTTTTCTTTTAGAAAAGACATCATGACCAAGATAAGGAAGTCATTACAGCTGCAATTACCGTCTCCACACCCTCTCGAGAGACATCAAGATGTCAGTCAAGGTCATGGATCATCAAGAATGATTCAAGAATGAGGGGCTGGGATGTGTCTCACAAATCCACTTTGTACATCATCTTTCTTGGCAGAAATGAAATTATAATATACTTCCTTGTCACTGTGACCTCGGTTTAGGAAGCAGAACAAAGATGTTGTCTGTTATCCTTCAAAAAGTTATTATGACAGATGAGGAAGTCACTGGTCACTGTATGTCTGGGCTATCCTGAGAGATTTACAGATGCTAGCCGAGGTCAGCGATTATCAAGAGTGATGGTAGCAGACTGAGAAAAATGTCACGTTCAGGGAAAACGGGCCAAGCTGGATGTCATGTTTGTTAGCGGAATTTACTCAGTGTGTCTCTTTAGACCTTTATGACTAACCTTGATTTTACTCACAGTTTTACCCTATTTTACGATGGTCTGAATTACAATATTTTGACTTTATGATGGGAATCTGACAATAGGGTTAAACAGTTCCATTCGGCGCCACGCTGCTAAAACATCTTCATCAGTTATTATTTTTGATATTAACAATTTCCAAATAAGTGTTTATTACACAGACAATAAACCCAATTATACTGATTGATACATTTTGAATTTCTTAAAAAAGAGTTTATTTACATCCAGTGAATAAAATGGGTTGGATTTAGAAGGCAAGCTTTACTGAGGCCCTGGTGTTGATAAAAGTCTAGGATCCTGTTATTACAGCAATAACTTGTTAAGTGATTATTATATTGTAAAACGAAGCCATTAACATTGTCATATGATGGTATTAATATGACCAGATGAAGGTATTAATATGGTCAAAGGAAGGTATTAATATGATCAGATGAAGATATTGATAGTATAAGATGAAGGTATTAATATTTTCAGATGAAGGTATTAATATGATCAGATGAAGGTATTAATATGATCAGATGAAGTTATTGATATGATCAGATGAAGATATTGATAGTATAAGATGAAGGTATTAATTATTTCAGATGAAGGTATTAATATGATCAGATAAAGGTATTAATATTTTCAAATGAAGGTATTAATATGATCAGATAAAGGTATTAATATTTTCAAATGAAGGTATTAATATGATCAAATGAAGGTATTGATAGTATAAGATGAAGGTATTGATAGTATAAGATGAAGGTATTAATATGATCAGATGAAGTTATTAATATGATCAGATGACGATATTGATAGTATAAGATGAAGGTATTAATATGATCAGATTAAGTTATTAATATGATCAGATGAAGGTAATAATATTATCAGATGAAGGTATTATTATTATTATTATATGAAGGTGTATATATATATGACCAGATAAAAGTATTATTATGATACGATGAAGGTATTAATATGATCAGATGAAGGTATTAATATGATCAGATGAAGGTATTAATATTATCAGATAAAGGAATTAATATGATCAGATGAAGGTATTAATATTATTATATGAAGGTATTAATATGATCAGATGAAGGTATTAATATTATTATATGAAGGTATTAATATGATCAGATGAAGGTATTAATATTATTATATGAAGGTATTAATATGATCAGATGAAGGTATTAATATGATCAGTTGGAAGTGTGGAGGGGGGCCTATAGAGCATCAGCTGCTATGTTGGGTTAAGAGCTTGACTTTAACAGATCCATGAATGAACCTCAGATTTAACACCAATAAATAAAGTTTATTAAATAAATAAAAAACACATTATTTACTTTTCTGACTGATTAATTAAAAAAAATATGCTGAATTAAAACAGATATTTAGTGGTGCTGCTCTTCAGCTGAGCTGTGAATACATTAAGAGCCCAGAATGTTTGAATTACTGTACTGATTGTCTCTCTGCATTTACGAAATTCCAGTCCTTGTCAGGCTGATCATTAATAGCTCCACCTTTCATATTTCAACCAAAAAGTTTTAAAAGCCAATATATTTTATAATCTTATTCTAATTTATTCTGGCTTTTACTTGTTTAATTATAGCATTGCGGCTTATGGCTGGCGTGTTTATGGCAGAATTATAAATGAAGAACCTTGCACACAGTGCCGTTATCTGTGCCGCTGTCTCAAACTGCAGGGTAAGAACTAAATCTGTTGAAATATAAAATAACCATAATGAATTTTAGGGTAATGTAAGTGCTTTGAAGCATGTTTAAGATTGTATAACATAAGGTTATGTTATAATATATACAATATTTTTAAGACTCATCGGTTTACAATAGATTCATCTTACAATGGATTTGCTGAAAGGTATCCCCATCGTAAATCAGGGGTTTTTCTATACCTTTAAACCTCACTTCATTTGAACTTTATTATCCAAACTCCAGCTTTAACTTTATGTCAATATAACAGGTGACAATTTGAAAATAATGGAAATAGATGATGTTCTAAATGGCTACTTATTTTTACCTGTGTTCTCCACTTTTTCTTTACATATTGTCTATAGAGAAATGGTTCATTAGTTTATATTGAATACCTTAAAGCATGAAGAAGCAGCTGGAAGAAAGAAAAAAAGAAAAAAAGCATGGGAAAACGACTAAAGAATGAAAAAAAAGCTTGTGAAAGTAATCATGGAAAAATGCAACATTTTAAGAAAGAAAAAATAGTGTGTAGGAAAACAACTACTCCAAACTAGGCAATTAAGAAAAAAAAAAGAAGGAAGGAAGGAAGGAGAGAAAATGCATGAAAGAAAGAAGGAAAAAAATAAAACAGGTGCCATAAATTTGTCATTTTTAGGGGTGCATTTATAATGAATTCAAAACCACTGGCACAAAACCCATTCCCTGCCAAAAATAGGTTAGAAAAGCATTTAGCCAGGCAGAAAAGCACATGTAATTTCCAGCGGCTGCAAACAAAGAGGTTGCTGAACACATTATGCAGAACACCTTAATTAGTGTAGTAATGAATAATAATGATTATTATTACATACCTGTAGTAGAATTAAATAAACCATCTGAGAAATGTCGCTACACTCGGGTACATTTATAAATGCCGTTGAAGTTTATGTGCACTTCTGTTTTAAGAAGAGTGGAAGTTTGATTGCAGCTAATGCTAATGTTTACTTCAGGACTATCAGAAGCGCTTTGTGAAGGGGGAGTAGACAGAGTGTGGTTTGTGAGTTTTTTTAGTTTGGGGGGAGTAAATGTGTTTTATGAAGCTGAATCAATCAGGCAGATACTCTGATTACATTCTTTTGTCACGAACAAGAACAAATGATTTGGCTTGTTAATTGTTCATGGGCTGCAGTTTAGCATTACAGCTCCATTCCATTACTGCTCTCTCTCTCTTTCTTTCTCTCTCTCTTTCTTTCTCTCTCTCTCTTTCTTTCTCTCTCTCTTTCTTTCTCTCTCTCTCTCTCTCAATTTTAATTTGATTTAAAAAGCTTTATTCTCTCTCTCTCTCGCTCTGTTTTATTTTCTAATATCTATAAACATGATATACAGATACATCTGGCAAGAAAGAAGATTATGGAATGAAAAAGTATCAGAAAAAATTTGTAAAAGAGACAAACAATTGAAGGAAAGAAGGAAGAAACAAGCTAGAAAGAAAAAGAAGTAAATAAAAAAAAGTTGGTAGAAAGGAACAAAGGAGGGAGCAGAAAAGTAAAGGAAAGAAACTGAAAAAGACGGGTAGATAGGAAGAAAAAAGAAGAAATTTAAATACAGGGAGAAAGAAGGAAAGAAAGAATGAAACAAACAAAAATAAAAGAGAAGGAATAAAAAAGACAAAGAAAGATAGGAAGAACGGAAGGAGCAAAGAAAAAGACGAAACAGAACATAAGAAGAGAGAAATAGTAAGGATAAAAAAAGAATAAAAGCAAGGAAGGCAGAAAGAATAGAATAAATTCCATGTTTATACAATCCAGCATGACCAAATATTAATATAAATTGTATAAATGTATTCTGTGATCAAAGCTCAATTCATGAACACGAGAATACCAGAGTTCAAATAAATTGGGATCTACAGTGTATATTAACAAAATTCCACACTTCACAAAGCATCCTGTATCAGTGGGAGAGGTGAGACGTCCAAGCTTGTCCCTTCTGCTCACTTAATAGAGGATAACTAAGACCCTTTATGTATTTATTTACTGTTTTCAGGTTATGGACATGGATGTCCGGTTCCGGTTGTATATGTAAGGATACACTCTATGGTTGAAAGATATATAAGCTCAAGACAAAACTTCTGTTAAGGGGAAGTTACTGAAGCATAGAGGATGATGATGGATGCTCAGCTCCCATCCTGATCAGTCTTTCTTCATGCGGAAAGACGTGTCGGTGCTCCCGTTGAGCGGCGCCGCAGTGATCTGGTCTCAGCACCGTGGGGACACAACGACTCATCTTCCGTTAAACTATCAGCCACATGAGCTGAGATCTCATGCTGACCCTGTCTGTGCCTTAATACCACAATCATCCCTCGCTCTGATTCCTTCACTTTGCCCCCATGAAAGTCTATCCTCTGGGCCCTCACGCCGCACCTTCCTGCCCCTGTTCTCGTGGGGTTACCAGGACAACAGAGTGCAGCATTAGGGCATGGTTAATGGAGCAGAAGAAGCACTGCTCTCACTCTCTGCCTTAAGAAAGCCAATGGGAGGGGTTAGGCCTGGATAAAGTGGGGAGGTCTTCCCGCTCCTGCAATAAACACTCATTTTCATGCACACGGCACAGGCAAGAATAGCCACTTCAGTTAATGACCCAGAATCGCCCACACCGAAAACCACATATCAGCACGTCAAGCCCGAAGGCACATGCAGCGGATGCTAAACCTCCACTAAAAAGCATCTCAGTAACCAGAATGAAGTGAAAATTTCTGGATCAAATGAAGGCATGCTATAGTTTAATAATAAACGTGTCAGAAGTTAATATGTGTATACTATTGCAACAAGTCGTTCTTAAGAAATGTGTCATTAGGAAACACATGGATATGGGATATGAGGTCTCACTGGTATGTATGGGCTGTGTCGGGCTTATAATATACAGGCATGTGCCATCTATTAAACATCCTTTTTCTGTAACAAAAAATAAGAAGCTCCATAGGAAGCTTAAGAGTGGAAGTTCATCATTCACACATCGAGTATTTAGGCTGATCTTCAGTGTTGTTTTTAGTATTGTCTATCAATGCATTGATTTTTTTTCTCAGTGCCTCATATTCACTTTAAAATCCCCTCTTATTTTTGCAAGCAGTTGTATATGACAAGTCACTAAATTGTGTATAGACATAACCTTGCGTGTGTCGTTGAAATGGCCTCTGATGCTGTTAAATAACCCAAATAAACCAACTAACTACAGAATCACTACTAACAGATCAACTACTATCAACTACTACAACTACTATCAACTACTAACAGACAAAAAAACAATGAATTAAAAATAAAGTAAGAAAATAATCAGATAAACAAGGAAAAAATTCAAAGAACGAAGAATAAAAGACGATAGTAGTAAATACACAGAAGGCAAAATTAAAGAAGAAAAAAGGTCAAAGTTATTTATATAATGTTTTTACAATATTTTATTATCTTATAAGGCCAATCTCAATTTGAGCAAGCCTAGGATGACAGTGGAAAGGAAAAACTCCCTAAATGTGGAAGGTAGAAACCTTGGGAGAACCAAGACTCAAAAAGGAACTCATCCTCATTGGGTGGCCTAGATGTTAATTGAAAGTCATTTTAATAGTAAAAATAATTACATAATAAAATTTAAGATAATGAGTCCTCAGCAGGAAGTCCTCCACTAAACGATGGAGGGAGTTACTGCACCATAGGTATGGTGGGACTGGTTTCTATAGATGAAAACCAGTACAGTGATGCTGAGGTGCAGGCACATCTAAGAAAAAAAGAATGCTAAAGAATGACAGGGATGCTACTGTAATGTCTTAACTATTGAGGAGGTCTAAAGCATCAGTGGTACATAATGCAAGCTGGCTGGAACAAGTCAAGACAAGGCACCAGTCTATCATGGGACAAATACAATCACACACTCGTTCACACATGCTAAGAGCACAACCTTACACACATACATGGACTGGATTTAGAATGTAATTATGTGAGGAATCCTTAAGAAATGCAAACTTCACACAGGTAGTCTGAGGTCAGGATCGAACCAGGGATTCTGTGCCACCTTGAATGGCTTGGCATATGTGTGAAAATTGTTTCCCAAAATGTGTTGTGGGCTAATTATCCCCCAACTTCTTACATGTTTAGTGCAGCGTATAAAAGAGTGGACAGTGCCATTGTTCACTGCTGCACCTTTTGTAGAAGGGTAGCCCTCGAGCATTGTGTGTCTGCGTGAGCAATGATCTTGAAAAGAAAGAAAAAGAGAAAGAAAGCGATGAATGCTAATGAAGCCTTGGATCCGAAGTAAAACTGAAAGTCCAAAAGAATGAATTTACAAGTAGGGAAGTAGCTTGAAAGGGAAAGAGATAAGAAAGAAAGTGTATAAAGGTTATGAAGTAAAAGCGTTAACAGATTATCCAGGGAGAAAATGATGCTTAAAGCCAGACTCAGAGAAGCAGCATTAAATTAAAGAATGTTAAATAAATAGATAAATCGGGATCTAAAGAAGTGAAGATCAAACACTATGTAAGGGAAGAACTGAAGTAAGTAACTTCTGTAGTAACTCATTTGAGTACAACCCAAATAAGATTATAGAATATGTAAAAAAAAAAAAAGCTGTGTTACTACACTGACTTTTATTTAGTTTACTTTTAGACAGCAAGAACGCTGGATATTTCATGATTTGTCTTTGGTCAACTTTGTTTCATTCAAAGAAAAGAGACAAAGAATTAAGGACAGGACAGGCAGGTTATCATATGATGGGAAAAGAAAGAAAAGGACAAGGCAGGACAGGACAGGACATTAAGAATAATAATAATTCTAATAGGATGAAGAGAAAGATGCATTTATGTAGTGCTTTTTCATTTCCACAGTTATTTCCATAAATGAATGAAAAGCAAACAAACAGTTCTAGGACGGGGGTGGAAGAGAAGGGAAAAGGAAAGGGAAAGGCATGATGCACTCTTAGGGGTCGAAAGCATGTTCACTCTGTGGCCGGGATCAAAACCCATCACTGACAAAGACAAGCTTGAACCAATAAAAGAAAAAGAAAAGAAAAAACAGAAGAATTAACCAATGAAAACGAGAAAAAAGACACAATTATACATGGCACAAACATATTATCAATAATTGTACATATTATGAAAAATATATATTATATTATAATCCTTTTATGTATATACATTCATTCTAATTCTCACTTAAACTTACACATCATAGAGGATTGCACAAAACATTTCTCTACATGTTGTACTTGTATAACTATGTATGTGACAAATAAACGTCTAAAGAAAAAATGCACACGAGAAAAAGCAATACTCCATGTAACAGCAAAGAAGATTATGACTGTTCTACCTTTATTGTTTTTCTTTTGTTTTGTTTTAATATCTGTCACTGTTTTCACACATTTGTCTGTCCATTTTTATTTCAGAATGATCATAGGTTGATCCTTTCAGTTCTATCGTGTCCTTTTTAACAAAAGAAAAGCTGACCTTGGCTTCGACTATAGACGGCTGCCTGTTGGTATGGAAACGGCCAGTAAAAGAAACAGGCCACAACGTACTTCCATGTTCATCCAGATACAACTCATGAATCAGATCTGAGTAGGGAAGATCATCTAAGGTAAGGGATGATCGTTCTTTTGTTACATCATATAAAATTATGGTTGTAAGGATAACAGCTTAGCGATGCTCGGGTTGTAAAAGTCTGGACCTGCTTTAGCCTGTGAAGGCCACTAAGAGGTTTGAGACGAACTGTCGGATATGTATGCTGCAAAGGCATTTGTGTTGAGGAAGATGACGAGAGGAAGAAGCTATCGTGGTGCAAAATGATGGCAAGGACTTAGTGTGACCTCCAATTGCACTTGAGCAATAGAAGCATCTGTTAGCTTCATTGGGATTCTTAGTTAACACTACTAACATCTGTTAGGGGTCCTCGCCGGTTGCCATTACAGAACTATTGGTGAGGCGGCGTTTATATCAACTGTCTCATTATGTCTCGATCCTGAACAGCTGAGCCATGACCTATAAAGGCGTGGTGTTAAGCGGTGTTCGGGGCCGGGTCATCGTGGCTCTACCGGGGTTCCATCTCTGTCCGGTGCGCGCGTTTGACCAATGGCGCCCGTGCGTCCTACCGTGCGCCCCTGAGGTAGCTGGTAAGATCCGAGGGCATTTAGAGCCGGAGGATCGGTAGGGGCGGGTAACCCCCGGAGGTATTTATTTATTTAGGGGCACTTTTGAGGGTTTTCCCATTCCGTACTCGCGCACTGCTTGCTCGATCCGCGGTCACACGCGATTTATTCGCATTTGCGTTTGTCACGTCCCGAGTATTTAGTTTATTTTTGCGCGTTGGTTTATTATGTGTGGTGCACACTCGCTCTATAATGGCGCTTATGGGCTTGTATGTGCGCCCTTCTGGCGCTACAGCCCCTTCCGCCTTTTCTTCTCCCTCGCGC
>JAVSBV010182894.1:0-13121 GCA_033117975.1 Parotocinclus spilosoma | reverse complement strand
CTCCCACACACACACACACTCTCCCACACACACACACACTCTCCCACACACACACACACTCTCCCACACACACACACTCTCCCACACACACACACAAACACACACACACACACACACACTGTCAATGCCAATTTACAGTAATAAATTAACCCAACACGCATATCTTTGGACTGTGGGAGTAAACTGGAGTAACCAAAGTAAACCGATTAAATTGGTCATTACTTCTCTGTATAATACGTAGAATATACATTATCTCACTAAAGTGGGTACACCCCTCACATTTTTGTAACTATTTAATTATATTGTGGGACAAGACTGAAAAAATGACACTTAAATACAATGTAAAGTAGTCAGTCTTCAGCTTGTATACTGCTTTTAACAGTATAAATTTGCTGTGCCCTCAAAATAACTCGACGCACGATACAATGCTTTTGGTACTTTTTTTAGGCCATTTTAGATTCAGCCCTTAAGAACAGGTCCTTCACAGATTCAAGCAGTGGAATTGAGATGAACAGTGTTAAAGATTAACAGCATCAAAGTATCAGACCTTTATCACATTAAATCTGACAGCCCAAGTTGAAATACATAATACTAATCAATATATCCTAAAAATCATATCAGAGTAAAGCTCATATTCCAGTAAAACCTGTAAATTATAAATAATTAATATTCCATAAAAGGAAAGCACATCTTGTAAACAGTTAAGGCTCAACTTATCAGTTTTCCCTGCATTCAGCATCAATACATTAAACCATTACAGTCATTTTTCCACTAATCTCAGCTGTACACACTCATGCATTAGTAAGTAAGGCCGTTTAAATCAGCAGTGTCCTGCCAGATCTATCAATTGAATTATGCACATTACTTGACATTATAACCATACATAATATTCAGCTATAGTATCATAAATAAATCATAAATAAAGTTTTATGTAAGTGTATTTACAAAATGACTGAGCCATGACACTGCTCACAAAAAATAAGGGGGTCTTTCATTATGGTATATTTCATTTTTAAGTATCACCTAATTTTTGTGAGCAGTATATTTAATAATCATGTACCAAGAACACAGTGCATCAGGACCTTAATGCTGCCGCAGTTGGACTGTTGGTACTATTGACCTGAAAGTCCAGGGTTCAAGTCCTGGAAAAGCAAAGCTGACACTGCTGGGTCCTTTAGTGAGGCCCTTAACCCACAATTGTTGTGGGTTGCAAGCTTCTAAGTCGCTTTGGATAAGAATATCTATAGCTAATGTAATATTGTTAAATATCAGTGAACAAATGCTTTTATTTTTTGGTTTTACTCAGACCTCCACTTGGAGATACCATTCAAGCAGAAACATATGTTTTAGATAAAATGTTCCACTCTTTGTTTCATCACAGCCGTTTACTAAAATCTAAAAGGTTAATTTTATTACTCATGTACACTCAGCATCCCATCTTGACAGAAAAAAGCATGTAGAATATTTTGTAAATTTATTAAAAAAGAAAAACTAAAATATCACATGTTCATAAGTATTCAGATGCTGGGGATGCTGAGTGTACATTAATGAGAAATAAAATAAACTTTTTGAATTTTACCAAATGGCTGCGATGAAACAAAGAGTGACAAATTTAAGGGGGTCTGAATACTTTTCATACTGACTGTATGTGAGAGATTAATTTTGTATTATTACCACCCACCTTTTGTCAAAAGGAAGACATTCTGGGAATGTCTATTGTGTGAACGTGGCCTAATTTATAAAGCACCCATAATTTTAGCTTCCATAAAACTTAAATTTGGCAAATACTGTAATATTTGTTCTGACCTTTTATCTGTGTCTCTTGGTGTGACTGTTCATGCTGTGTTCAACATACCTTTGTAAACCCGTGAAGCAGTGTGAATAACTTTTATATATCATTCATTCATTTCCTCCCGCATTTAATAGACATGCTTGTTAGGTTAATTGGTGCCTTTATGTGAGTGTGGAATGGATTGGCACCCTGTCTAAGGTTGTTCCTGCCTTGTACTCATTCAGTCATTCATTCACTTCCATATCCATTTAATTCATTTCAGCGTCTGGAACACAGATCTCATGGTGAAAACCAAACGTAGGCATGAAGTCAATCCATCAGAGGCCAAATATACATACACACATATACTGAGACACTTTAGACATACCAGTTTATCTAGCACGTATTTGGAATGTGTCAGGAAGCCCACACATAAATGGGAAGAAAATGCAAACTCTACACAGGTGGAGTCTGGGCCAGGTTTGGATCTCTGGAGCTGTGAGGTGACAGTTCAGACCACTTGTGCTACCTGCCACCTATGAACTTATGTTTAGTTTTATACTGAAACTATTCCATCTTTTCTTTAATGAGTGATTTTGTTGAACAGATCGATATAAATGCACTGAATCACTGTTTACATTCAGCTGCTGCTGACAGGCTTCAAAATTGTGCTTGAAGCAGACCCAAGACTGATTGACTTTAGCATCAGCAATTCAGCAAATAGCCATTAGGAATGAACTGCATGTATCAAAGAAGCTTGTCATTAGCTAAGAATTTCTAAGATGACTGAATTGTTCTGTCAATCCACTTCTCGTATTTTGTATCAGCGAATGTTTTGGTCATGACTTGCTGTTGGAATTGGTGAAATATCTCTTTCTTGTTCTGTTTTGACAGGTGCATCTCTATTTTCGAACTCATTTTGTATGTGTCTGACTGTGTTCAGAAGTCTATCATGGGCTGGGTATGAAAAATACTGATTCTAAACATAGTTTAGTGATTATTAGTACCTCTTTTCGACTGCTCATGCTGCGTGCTGTCTGCCTAAGGACCCACTTACACCACGTCATTCCACAAATTGTGAGTATCTGGATGGTATCCAGAAAGGGCTAAGACAAAACATATTTATGTAAATGCACACAAGACAAACTATTATCCTGACTGCTCAGAGTACTTCCAGGGATGTTTTGATATGCTTTACAGCCACAAAATAATCACGAATGTGAACGCAACTCCAGAACACTTCTGACTACTCAAACTCTTTTGCAACATAGCAAATGTTATCCATGATGTCCATGCCTGCAAGACTAACCAAATTGTCATTGGTATTAAGCTGGATCAAAAGGAAAAAAGGCTTTAAACTAGCTTGGGTTCAATCAGCCTCAATTGCTGAAATGTTGAAATGTTAACCTCCCAACGTTGGCAGTTAACATCACAACTAATAACAAGGAATAAGAGAATAAGAGATCATGTACAATTGTGGCATTTAATACCACAATCACCTTTTGCTAATAAAAACCGTAAACATCACAAGCAGCTGGTGGTTCAGTATAATGAAGTGATTTACAAATTACACAGGATACAGCAATCAGATTTTAATCTGGCTGACGACAGCCACACTTTAATATTATGTGCAAATGCATGTGGTTAAACCTTAGGAAGTTAGGAAGACAGCAGATTAAAAACTCATGGAAAGTGTACATTTACGACATTTAGCAGCCGCCCTTATCCAGAGCGACTTACAAATAATGCAGTCTTACAATCCAAGCAATTGTGGGTTAAGGGCCTTGCTCAGGGACACAACTGTGGCAGAGGTGGGATTTGAACCCAGGACCTTCTGGTCCATAGTCCATTACCCCAACCACTAGACTACCACAGTAGTGGTAGCAATGATGCAAAGCATTCAACTGAACATACTGGTGAGTGACAGTAAAACTCAAAAATGGAATTTCAAGAGGAGTTCAACAGCTGATGCTTCTTGACAGTGGCAAAAATCCCCACACATGGCTGTGCAGTTCTATTCTAAACACACACTCCAGTAACTGGTACAGAATTTAAATGATGACGTGTTAATCAGGGTCTTGATGTATGAAACCTGATTTGTCAATGCATACTGGTCAATATTTTAGAATACACTGGTAAATATTTTAGAATAGAAATGCCAAAATACATTTCAAAACATGTCAAATAAATTGTGCATGAGTCTGGAGATGATACATAAACACATTCTAGTTTTGTGATCGAGTGGCACAGTAAGACTTACGCAGGCAGATGTTACTGTTGAACATGTGCAGGATGCGTAGGCACTCCTGCAGCTGATTCCCACTGCCTTCACAGTTACACCACTGAGAGACTTCCATACTGCTGTTGCTCACATAGTTTGGAGTCATGATGGTTCCTGTTGAGACAGAGATCAACAGAGGGAGAGGATGAGACAGACAGGCAGACAGAGAGAGAAATATGTTTATCTTGTACATGAGAGATAGAGAGAGAGAGAGAGAGAGAGATATGATGTACAGGGGTGTGTGACATGGACAAAATATCAAGTCAATTGTTTTAAGCTGAATTGTGATCATCCTCATCACGCCATGGCCAATTGTGCTTGCATGTGATGCCGGACCTGGCTAAAATACATCGCTGTTCACCTCAGATAGTGTATATAAACTTTTACAATAAACGTAATAATCAGTTCACTTCAAATTAATTTATTTATTACATATATTATCCAGGCTGCCAAATATTTTGGTCCCTCTTTAAGCTCTGGTCCTCCAAAGGTTTATTCTTTATAAACTTTAGGGAGTTTTTTTCTTGCCTAAGCTTGTTCAGTTGGTGCTTTGGGCTTAGATTTTTGTAAAGCAACTTTGACGCAATGCTGCATTTTAAAATAGATTTGACTTTGACTAGTAGAACTTTTTTAAAACAAATGTCAATAAAGTGCATTTACCAACTAAATGTAAACAGTAAAAAAGTTAATATTATCATCAAGTTCGAATACAATAATAATAGCAATAATAATAGTAACAATGATAATAATTATTCTTTTCACTAGCTGCTTCATGTGGTCAGTCATGTTACTATGCTCACACACAAATGTATGCTATGGAGATGCACATTCAAAGCTATTCTTGTTGTCTGTCACAAATCAGTCAAAAAACAAAAATAAGCAAAAGACAGCCATCTGGTTGTTTACTTTTACTCCATTAAGCAGACGCCCTTATCCAGAGCGACTTACAACAGATCCATTCTTACAATGGCAGCTTGGCAGACTTTTGGATTTGAACCCAGGACCCAGAACCATCAGGTCCAGAGTCCAGTACCTTAACTGCAGGCTACTGTGTTTAAACACTTTTGGATAGCATTTTCAGAGCAAATGCTAAAGAATGTTATTATGTCTTTATATCTATTTTGTGTTTATTTATTTATTATAATACTAATCACAATAATCATGAAAGAGAGTTAAATAAATATACAGTATGTAATGAAATTGTATCCCTGGTTTTTCTGGTCAGAGTTGCAAGGGCTTTGGAGCCTGGCATAAGTATGCTCTGAATGGCATTCCATTCCATCACAGGGACACGGCAATGGATGAAAAATGGTCCAACTGGCCTTCCCTCAACGAGACACAGCTAATTGTGTCTGCATGTAATGTAAATCCAGGTCCCTGCAGTCAGGGACAGGTGCATTAGCCCCAAGTACCTCAAATAAAAATAATACACTAGAATGCTATTAAATACAAAAAGTAACAAAAGAAAATCTATGTCACATTTATTGCTTACAAACAATGAAAAACAGCAAATAAAGTATAAACACGGACACCTAAATTGAAAAAGAGACTGGCACTACATGCTGATTAGCCTAGCTATCACCTTCGAGAATCCGCAGTTAGACAGACCCTTGGCTGTATGCATGTTAACACAGATGACAGCGTCAGCTCACATTAATTGGCACATGTCTGGCTAATTTCATTTGTCGTGGTAGTACAGCTCAGCCTACAACACTGTGGCTCCTAAGACATTTTCTTAATTACTGTACCTGTGTGGTGGCACTCTGCTCTGAGAGGAAATGCACCATGTAATCAGATACACTTCAGCCTTAGACAAACATGTCCAGTGCACCGCAATGAAGCATGTAAGCTTGACTGCGCAGGAGAATTCAAGAACAGGGCAATAATCATGTTTTTTCAGTACCAACATTTCATTTTATATATCAACTGCTTTTGTGCAGAGGCGGAACGTATCACACTTTTATTTAAATAGACAGAAGAAGTCTGGTCTAGTGCAGCTCAAAAACACGACTTTTAAATAGTTCACTCCTTTTGCATGACTGACTCTGATTTCACAGTGCTAAATTCACACTGGATTAATTTGAAATTGAGACTTTCTCTATAGTTCAGTTAAAACCTATTCTGGGAACATTAGGCAAAAGCTCAGTTGGTAATCCTACAAAACATTTTCAACAGCCTCTACAGATCGGAGACTAAAACATGGAAATTAGATATAATACACACTTCTATACCTGCTGCTCAGCATCCCTAAATGTGTAACTATAAACTACAGTAATTAACTCTGATTGTGATAATGGAATTAATGCTAAAGAGCTCTTAAGACTTTGCCGGATCACCCTCACATATCCTAGTCAGGGCTATAGAGAGGTTCAGAACCTACCCCATAATTCACTGAGCACAGACAGAGGCACACCAAAACCACACCCCTACACCTTAACATTGCAACCCAGCCCAACTTGCTCTACCTCTAAACCACAGAAACTGCAACCAAGGTGATATTGACTTGACTTGATATGCAACCTGGTAATGACGCTGTTTCATATGCCAGACGTACTCTGGTTATGCTACGCTCTTTCATTTGACATACTAAGATATTACGAAGCCTCAATTATTCATGTCTACAAAATTTTACCCTGTATCCCTTAAATTAAGACTAAATCTGAGTACAAAGAGGTGTTTCTTATAATCACAAGTTTTGACATACATTAAAGTACATAACCGCTAGTATCACTTGCATTTGTCATAGGGAGGTACAAATGGTTTCTCTTACTGATTCTTGGATTTGCATCACAATTTTAAAGAAGCCAGTGTTTTCAGAATATGTCTTACAAATCCCAACTTTGCAAGCTTCTTGTATTAGCAAGCTGGATAAAATGGTACAGAATCCCTACCATCCTTAGAATCGAGGGGTTTCCAAACTGGATCTGCCATGCTTGCCAAACATTACAGGACTACTAACCCAAAGGTTGAGGGTTTTAAATCGAGGCACCAGTTGATTGAATTCTACCTTGTTTCAGTTGTAAGTTGCTCTGGATAAGGGTATCTGCTAAATGATGTAAATGCGCCATTAGTGTGGCTGCTGCTTGCTGTAACACTACATCTTACAACTATCATTTTGGTTAGTAAATATAATCTTGCCTCTGTTGTTTTGAACATTAAAATGATTAACATTTACTTTAGCCATTAATATTTTAGTACAATAAAATACACTTATCGATCAATTTATTAGGTATCAGTCTATTTTCAGTCTATTTCAGTCTATTTTCAGTCTGATTATTCTAATCAGTTATCCATCTATTAGACACATCTATCATATTGCTCCACCTTGTAATTATAAAGTCAGAGACAGCGGCTCATCTGTTGTTACAGTTTGTGTTAGTTATCCTCTCATCCTTTATCAGTGTTCACAGCATGCCGCTTGCAGGAGTTTTT
This sequence comes from Parotocinclus spilosoma, assembly GCA_033117975.1. Lineage (NCBI taxonomy): Eukaryota > Metazoa > Chordata > Actinopteri > Siluriformes > Loricariidae > Parotocinclus > Parotocinclus spilosoma. Next base: position 5,637 of record JAVSBV010182894.1, on the reverse strand, counting down.
TTTGCTGGTGGACCATTTTCAGTCCAGCAGTGACACTAAGATGTTTAAAAACTCCAGCAGCACTGCTGTGTCTGATCCACTCTTACTAGCACAACACACACTAACACACCACCAATACAGTAATATATAATACTAATCTGTGCTGGATCTGTGGAGGTCCTGACCATTAAATACCTATTTTTAACCAAAGGGACTAAAAGAAGATAGAAGAACAGATGGACTACAGTCTATAATTCTAGAACTATTACATAATATAAGTGCTTAAATATGGTACGTTTAAATTTACGTTATTTAGCAGACACTCTTATCCAGACTTACAATTCATACACTCTTACAATCCAAGCAATTGTGGGTTAAGGGTCTTGTGTGGACATGAGTGTAGAAAGGATGTTTGGTTAGTAAAGTGATTGGTGAGTGTAAAATCTGATTTATTTATATAGCACTTTTTACAATGGAACATTGTCTCAAAGCATCTTTATATTATATTATCTTAAAAGGAAAATCCCGATTTAAGCAATCCAGTGGTGACAATGGAAAAGAAAAACTCCACAAATGCTGTAAGGAAAAAACCTCAGGAAGGGAGTAAGGTAAGTAAGGGAGGATCAATACTCAAAAAGGGACCCATACTCCTTAGGTGGCCTGGCTGAAAATTGTAGTAATTAAGTTTGTATTCATAGAAAAAGTACACATAAGTAGGAGCAGCTTTTTATTTCTGATATAAAACACGACTAATGGTTTGCATTAAGAACACTGCATGAACACTGATATATTAAGGTTATTGAGTCTTTCATGAGCTCATAATAAGAGCTCCGAAATAACACTCTATGATTCAGGTTTGTGCGTGTTTAGTGCTGTTGAATCATAATAAGCTCTTCTAACCACGCAGGGTTGTACGATGTGTAAGAATGCACTTTTAAGACTTTGAAGAAAGAAATATAAGTTTGTAAATGAATACAAATGAATGAATACCTAATTACCATCATATAGATATTTCGCTAAGATTTGATTACAATAAATTTTCAGCATATTGCCCATCTGTGGAAATAATAGCTACAATCTGGTATGCAGGCCACTTGCTGTGTGCTCTGATGTGTAAAAGTAACGTCAGCGCACTGGGAGAACACAATAAGGTCACCAGCCTTCACATGTCTCAGTAAAAGTGCTCTGTTCACAGCATAGTGAGGTTCATCATCTGTTCTCAGTGTGTATAAATGGTCATGAACCCCCAGTCAGGTGAGCCGTCATGTGGGGTCTATCAAAGTGTGATTACTCACCGATCAGTCCGGCATAGGCCTTCAGACACACAGCTCCACTTTCTCGCAGGCAGCCTGAGGGGGAGTATGAGGAAGGTTGGCAGTTCTGCTGGAAATCAGCCAGTCTGGACCTGGAGACAAGGAGAGCGACAGAGAGGAATGAAAAAAAGCACAAAACATAGACTAGAAATGGAAACAGCCTGCAGTCATTTGTCTTTGAATGTGTATCTTTCTTTGTTCGTGACTACATGTGTGCCAGCTCACACTGGGTATGTATAAAGAAAAGGGTACCACTCCAAAGTGTTTTGATGCTATCAAGTACTGACAAGTCTCAAAATATTCTGTGCTTGTTTTTGATACTTTAAAGAAAATAACATTGTGATCATAAGAATGGACAGCTGTATATCAATACTGCACAGATAGCATGTAAACATGTTGAAGGCTGACTGTGATGTCAGAAATAGTATGTTTTAATGGAAAGTAAACCCAATACAGTTTATCTTCTTTGTTTGATTTTGTGCTCGGTTACTGTTGTTGTTGTTGTGGTAAAGCTGCTCATTGATTCAGTTATTCAGTGAGGTAAGTTTTGAGATTATACTAAAGACAAGAATGCTTGTGATGCTTGTGCAAGTGAATGCTTTTAGGATTTAAATATACACTAACACATCACATCATTAGGTACACCTAGGTAATACTGGTCTGGACCCTATTTTGCATTCAGAATTGCTTTAATTGTATTGACATGATAGTGTTGTGCAGTTGCAGCAGATTTGTCAAATGTGCATCCAAGATGCAAATCTCCCATTCCACAACATCGAAAAAGTGCTCTATTGGATTGAGATCTGGTGATGTGGAGGCCATTTGAGGTCAGTGAACTCACTGCAGTGTTCAAGAAACCAAATTAAGACTTTGTGACATGGCATGTTATCCTGCTGGAATTATCCATCAGTAGATTGTACACTCAGCAACAATACTCAGGTAGACAAGAATTTAAGCAATGCTTGATTAGTATTAAAGGCCCAAAGTGTGCCAATAATATGCTCTTCTGCATGTCTCAGTTGTAACGAGTGGTTAACTGTGGCACTGTTGCATCTCTATCATCTCATACCAGTCTGGCCATTCTCCTCTGACCTTTGTCATTAATAAGAAAAATAATTTTGTCCAGCATTTAGATCTGCCACTCACTGGATTGTTTCTCTTTTTCTGGACATTTTCTGTAAACCTTATAGATTGTGCTGTGTGTGAAAATCCCAGTAGAACAGCAGTTTTCGAAACACTCAGACCAGCCCATTTGCAACCACACCCATGCCACATTAAAGTCACTTAGCCCATTAACTGCCCAATTTTTATTCTGAAACATTTTTTTAACTTTACTTCTGTCCGCCTACATTCCATCCCATCCTATCCCATCAGTAGGCGAGTTAAAGCACCCGATCCCCAAATGGGGATCATGGTTTTTAATGGGTTGAATGAATTTTTTTTTACCATTCTGATAATTAATTTGAACTTCAGGAGGTCAGCTGGACCATGTCTACATGCATATATGCAGTAAGTTTCTGACATGAGATAAACTAATTATATATTTGAGTTAACAAGAAATTTAACAGGTGCACCTAATAATGTGAACAGTGAGTGCAATTGTTTTACTGTTTATTATGTTTGCTTAATGTTGCTATCGGCATCTTCTAACATCTTCTAACATCTTCTAACTTCTAACAGCAGCTATTACAAGGTGTATACTAAGTCACTGGCATTCAATGGCCCATGAAAACATGAATAATTTCAGACACAATAACAGTCATCACTTAAATGAACTAGGGAATGTTATAAAGGAACTAGGAAATATATATCAATATTAGTATTTAATTCAATGTATTGGATAGGACAGGTATAGAATATTTTTCAACTGTGCCAAGTCACTTCGTAAGAATCACCTATCCAAGACTTACAATTACAACTGATAAGCCACTTTAGCACCAAGGAGTTCCAGGGACTAATGAGCGAAGAACGACCCCCCATGACTATATTCATTACAGGGCTTTTTTTGTTAGCATCTGCAATAAGAGTGCTGCTTGATGCTGAAATAACATAAACCAAGCTAATTTTGCACTGTATCTCTTCTGTTATACAGAGGCTTATTAAGGCCTGGATTCACTGTTGGTCCATTTGTATGTGTTATATCACTTTTTAATTTTAAGCACGAAGACTGTTGTTTATATGGTCACCAGTGTACAAGAATGTTTATTTATGGCGCACTGGTGTTTGCATCTGGACCAATCACCACAAATCACTCAGAGTTCCTATGTGCTGAACAAAGACCCAGCCTTGAATTAGGAGCTCTCTAAAAATATAAAACTAATTATAAATATATTACCTCTGCATTTTAAGATCTAAAATTTTCTCCAGTTTCTAAGGTGCGAACACACAAAATAGGGGGAAACCGTTCTAAAAACTATGAAACAGTTCCTATAAACATTTTCTCAGGTGCATGTGACTATGTGACATTGTAGATATACAGTAACTGATTGCAGCCTCTTTGTTCCTATGCAGTTTGAAAGCTTGCCAGGCTTCAGTAGATTGTGACGGCACAGCGGTTAAGGTGCTGGACTGCGAACCAGATGGTCTGCCAAGCTGCTACTGCTGTGTTCATGAGCAAGGACCTTAACCCACAATTAGCTGGACTGTAAGATTGCATCAGTTGTAAGGTGTTATGATTAAGCACATCTGTTAAATGACTACACGATAATAGACAGGGACCACCACAGGCCAAATTTGATATCCAATTTGAGTCTGATATGCTTGATGTGTTGTAGCCATATATTAAACAGGTGCAAATGCATCCATCTCTCCAATAAATGCTTTGTGACACAGCACATATGAACCATAATGTACACATCTTCAAATCCAGACAAACAATAATGCATAACAAGCAAAGCTGGTGAAACGCAAGACAGTAATTTTGATAGATGCTAGTATCCAAAAAAACCCTGTAACATGATCAACTCCCACCAATTTGCTCTCTTGTGCTCAAACTTATCTATGTAATTGCATCACTGCAAGATTAAGCACTTTTAACTCATACTTGACATTTAAACTTAAAGTTGGTGGAAAGTAGGATATTTAGAATTCCACCATTTAAAGCAGCAACCATCTTGTGCTAATGAAAACTGTAAACAAAACAGAAAGCAGGTAGATCAGATCTAAGAGCTGCATTACAGCCCAAAATCATACCATGTTGTCCCTTTTAACAGATGATTTTAATCCTGATTTAGAACTGTAATCATGATTTGGTGGGCAAAGGACCTCCAGTTTGTCAACATATGTGTGAGAAAATTATTTAAATATTCAAAAATATCACTTAAAAGGGATATACACATTTCTCCCTCTACAATGCATAATATAATAATAATAATAATAATAATAATAATAATAATAATAATAATAATAATAATAATAATAGGTAACACTTCTATAGCCCCTTTCAATAAGGAATTGTTTAATAATTTATAACATAACATAACAAACATTCTGTTTGCAGTAACTGTTTGTATATTTTTAGTTTGGCAGAATGGATATACTTCAGATTTATGTGAACATAAGACAGATTTGTGTTTCTGTATGAAGATTTGTGTCACTCTGTATGAAGTCATGTTTGTGCATGTGTGCCTAAGTTGTTTGGGAATGTATCACACTGTATCTGTGTTTACTGAGGTGCTTATTTTTGTAAATCTGTTTGTCTGTTCAGGTATGTGTTTGTTTATATATTCATACAAAGTCAAGCGTGTCTGCACACCTGCACAGGTCGTCGCGAAGGCAGTAGCTTTCGAGGTGCAAACAGTTTGGCTGTGAATCTTTCTCCTCATAGGAGCAGGAGGGGACAATGGTCTTCCTCCTCCTCTCTCCACACAGTGGCTCGGTGCACGTACAGAAGAGCACACCGAAGCTGTACTCCTCAGGTACACGATCCAGGAACCTGCGCAGTGCCCGGTGGCACTTCTGTCGGTTACATCGCTCGGAACCCGGTGCCGGTTTGGTGCAGGCCAGGACGTACTCGGCACGTAGTGCCCCACACTTCTCAAACAGCCCACAGTCCTGAGCTGCCTTCAGACACTGGTTTTGTCCATCCGTGGGAAATGAGGAGACTAGGTTAAAGTGAGAAAAATGAAGGTGTGACGAAAGGTGAGCAGCATAGTGAGAGATTCACAGGGTGGCAGAAAGATGTCAGGTGTCAGACACCACTCTTCAATCCAGTGCCACCAAGAAGACTGAGAATGAAACCTATTTTAATTATATATATATATATATATATATATTTTTTTTTTCTTTTTCTTTGCTAATTTTATATTTAGCTTCTGTTATATTATATATATATTATATATATATA